>JARQZK010004467.1:12500-22500 GCA_030704885.1 Cynegetis impunctata | reverse complement strand
GACGATTATGCCACGACCAAGATATTCTTAGCTGGCATAATAAAACAATCAAACTCTAAATCAATTTTTGAGCTGTCACTGTCATACTTCATTTGAAAATTATTAATAATCATGCCGGGGCGCTTAAATTATACCTACGAAGATTATTTAAACTTATTTATTATTTACGGACAATGTGATAAAGTGTTGTCAAGAACATGTGAACAATTTGCCATCCGATATCCGCAAAAACAAAAGCCATCGAGAAAGGCTGTAAAGCAAATTATAGAAAATTTCAAGAACTTCGGATCTGTCAAGACAGTAGTGCAAAGAAATAAACCTCTTCTTAATGATGAGGATATTGAAATTGCCATCTTGGGATATTTCACCGCATATCCAACATTTTCCGTAAGACAAGCTGCATTAGAGTCAGGGTTATCCAAGTCAACAGTTCATAGAATATTACGCAAACACAAATTTAAACCATGCTTATTTTCTAAAGTCCAACATCTAAAACAAACTGATTTTCCAAGACGAGTGGCATTCTGTGAATTCATCTTAACTTGGGCGCAAGGAAACCCTTTTTTTTTGGACAATATCATTTGGACAGACGAAGCTAAATTTACCAAAAATGGTGCCTTTAATCGACACAATTCTCATTACTGGAGTGATTCAAATTTACATGTGTTTCGAGAACAAAATTTTCAAGAGTCCTGGCACTTTAACGTTTATGGTGCAATCAGAAATAATGGCGTCGTGGCACTATGTTTTTACCAAGAAAATTTGAATGGTAAGTTGAACGTTTCAGATTCATCTTAGATATAAAATGTGCTTATTATCTTATAGGTCAAGGCTACCTGAACATTTTACATAATTTGGAAACAGACTATTTAGATAATTTGCCGCTCGCTGTTTACAGAAACATGTTTTATCAACATGATGGTGCACCTCCACACGGTGGCTACCTCATCGATAATTTTTTACAAAATGTTTTCGATGATCGATGGATAGCAAACAATGATCCTTTTCTTTGGGCACCGCGCTCCCCAGATCTTGCAGTGCTCGATTTTTCTGTTTGGGGTGTGATTAAAGATCGAGTGTATAATACTCCCATAACAACTATGGAAGATTGCATGCAGCGGATAAGGAATGAGTTCAGAAATTTAAGGACGGAGTCTATAAGAAGAGCGACCCATGAATAACTGTTACTCAGATGTGGAAAATGTCTGGAAGTTCAAGGACATCAGTTTGAACATTTACTGGAAAAATAATTTTTTTAATAGTGTCTTAGGATCAGTTCCACAATATGCGGCAACTAAGAAGTCTTGATCAATAGTCATGGTTTTTATTGTTCGACTAGATTTTTCTCAGTCCAAAGTTCTTAAAATTTTCTATAATTTGCTTTACAGCCTTTCTCGATGGCTTTTGTTTTTGCGGATATCGGATGGCAAATTGTTCACATGTTCTTGACAACACTTTATCACATTGCCCATAGATAATAAATAAGTTTAAATAATCATTGTACTTATAATTTAAGCGCCCCGGCATGATTATTAATAATTTTCAAATGAAGTGTGACAGTGACAGCCAAAAATTGATTTAGAGTTTGATTGTTTTATGATGAATAAAAAAAAAAGAAAAGAATATCTTGGTCGTGGCATAATCGTCATATAAAAATATTAAATTGACAATATTTCGAAAACTAAAAATTTAAGGTATATATAACCTTATACAA
Source organism: Cynegetis impunctata (assembly GCA_030704885.1). Classification (NCBI taxonomy): domain Eukaryota; kingdom Metazoa; phylum Arthropoda; class Insecta; order Coleoptera; family Coccinellidae; genus Cynegetis; species Cynegetis impunctata. The sequence goes on along the minus strand of JARQZK010004467.1, from coordinate 20,786 downwards.
AGTTACCTCAATTTTTGATTCTAAATACTACAAAATAAGAAAAATTGGGGGTTTCCATTTGAAAAAATTGATTTTTAACAGTTTTCTCAATCTCATTTTAGATTTCAATTTTTGAACACCCTGTATGACTAGTTATACAAATATTATACAAAATCTATTAAAGTAGGTCCTTTGCAACAAGGAATTCAACCCAAAGTAAGTGAAAAGGGCTTCCTTATAGGAAAAATTGATAATTATATTAGGGCTTGCAATCGTCATTTTTGACTTAAAAACTTGAATATGTCAAAAACGCTCAGACTTAGGTATAGGACATAATATATAAAATCTGCCTAGAATCTTGCGTAGAATCCAAAACCGTATTAATATACAGGGTATCCTATTTGAAATAAGCAAGTTGGTATCTACTTCAGATATAACCGGAAGTGCCACCATCTTGAAAATATTTTAGTCGTGTTGCCCCTGTCGACATTAGTATACTGTCAAATTTTCAAAAGTTTTCTATGTGTAGTTTTCCATATACAGATCGCGTTCTTTCCCGGTGGGACACCCTGTATATATATATATATATATATATATATATATATATATATATATATATATATATATATATATATATATATATATATATATATTTGCATCCAAAATATCCACCCCATATATGATCATCCAATTTGAACAATTCATTTTTATTGTTTTTGTGTTTTTTCACTTTCTTGACTCCTAACTTTTTGCATAATTATAATCCCTCCTTCCTTGCGGCATCTCAAATTTCGTTTCAAATATAAAAATATTTTTTTCAATTATGGTCTCCGACAATTGAGGATGTTCTATAAAGTGACTTCAAATGTGGTGAAGGTAAGCACCTTATCATTAGGTTCATTAAAAATAACACAATATTTTTTAAATTCAATTCACATGTCAATAACCTCCCATAATGATATATCTTGGAACCCACCTTCTTGTCTTGTACATCCTGTATGTTATATCCTTTATAAAATGCGATCGTTTTAAGTGTGCGTAAAGAACGCAGCCTTTTGCACGGGTCGATATGTAGTAGCCTCAATAAAAGATCACGAGATGGCGTGTCCAGTTGTATACCTTCGGGTAGAGATCCTGGCTGGCGATTTTTTTCTTCATGTTGTTCGCTATATCTAGCTGGTTCTGGAAACTGAGAAGAAAAAAACGTTACGATGAATCAATTATATTATTAGTTTATACTAGGTTATGATGTATGACAAACTTATTATTAAGGAAATCCCCAACACTTCAGGCGTATGATGGGCGGAGAGCGATTAGGGTAATTATAGGTTCTGAAATTGGATTTTTGACCTGACGTTCTATTTGTCTTGATTTTGGAGATGAAAATTTATGAGATACCTACCTACTGTCGAATATCTGACCTAATTGTGTTTTATTGTTTATAAATAAACCATTACTCGTTATAAAGAATACAATGTGAAATATGAATGGAAACCTTTTCACTCAAAACTTACATTTAAAATAAAAATGCTTAGGTCTATTAACCCAAATTCAATCTTTATGTAATAACATAAATATTTGAATGAGAATTTTTGAAAGAGCATGTTTATTGTGGAATTATTCGAGAAAATAAATCCAACTAACGTTCTGAAATTTAGTGTCTCTGTACCTAGCATATATAGGCTTGTTCTTGCAAAATTTCTCGATATTAGAAAAATTATTTTATTTTCAAACGTACAATAATAACGTCATTTCTCGATTGACAGGATCATCGAAAAGTTCTATTCCTCCGCCAAGGAGGAGAAGTGCAACACTTTTCTTGAGGTTCAATGGCGGTAGATTCGCATACATTTCATTGAACTTCTACATGTCCTGCTGATAATTTTATCACACTGTCCAAAAATAATAAACAAATTCATAAGAACTTCATTTGAATAAAATTTTTCCATTGTTTCTGAAGGTATTTCCAACTTCTGAAGTGATGAAAGTGTTGATATTATTAGTAGATAGTCAGAACGTTACTGTCAAATAGTTATCATGACATGCTTAGCAAATACCAAGGGGATACCATGTTCAAGGTACATTTTCACAAATAAGTCCTCATAAGTCCGAAACTTGACTAGTTAGGTATAGCTATGATATACATAGATAAAATTAAAATTCTAGCAGCTTTCCGAATTTTCAATAATATACAGGGTATTCCATTTGAAATAACCAACATATAGTAACTTTTTCAAGCTAACGAAATAACTGTATTTTTCGAGCAACCTGTATTGAAATAACGGAGATTAGGCTGAAGTGTAGGAAGCCCCCAAGTATCAACAAACTTAAACCGAAATTTCGATGACATTGTATTTCTTAGCTCAAAGATATCAGAGTTTTTAGAGGTCTCGATTTCCGACGAAAAAAAAATGAAAATAATTTTTATTTCGAAAACGGCAATAGATAGGTATAGGGAAATATCATGAAAAGTTGTTGGGAAATTGTTGGAGATTCTAAAAATAATATAATATACAGGTAATGCCATTTGAAAAATCAAAGTTGCTACTACTTTCTAGTAATAGAAGTGGCAACACCGCATTACAGAAAATATTTTAGTTGGGTAGAGAATGTCCGACTATGCCCTCCATTGAATTTTCAAAGTGATCCGTTGTTTGGTTCACTAGAAACGTCTAATGTGCCATCCACCGTGAATCACCCTGTATATATCTATATATATATATATATATATATATATATATATATCTATATATATATATATATATATATATATATATATATATATATTTATATATTTATCTCCCGTTTTCAGTAATAACAGGTCATTCAAGTGAAGAAAAACCAATTTTTTCAAAGAGTTGACGTTTCATCAAGAAATTCGTAATTTTTATAAAAATTAAAATGACTTCGGTATTTATGAATTAAAAAAAAATTGAAATGTTAAAAGCAACTATGTTTCATTGAATTTATTGCAGCTGTAGCCATCTTTAGTTACTAATTATGTGCTATTTAGTATGAAAACAGCAGACAGGTATGCTTATATCAGATGGTAAGGGAAACCAAAGAAAACCTTATCCGCGTAATGTGCAAAATCGGTTCTTAATTATCCGATTTAATGAAAAAAGGTTTATATATATGTATAATATATATATAAACCTATTTTTTTCATTAAATCGGATAATTAAGAACCGATTTTGCACATTACGCGGATAAGGTTTTCTTTGGTTTCCCTTACCATCTGATATAAGCATACCTGTCTGCTGTTTTCATACTAAATAGCACATAATTAGTAACTAAAGATGGCTACAGCTGCAATAAATTCAATGAAACATAGTTGCTTATATATATATATATATATATATATATATATATATATTTATATATATATATATATATATATATATATATATATATATATATATATATACATATATATATAGATACAGGATAGGAGTCAATTTATGTATCCAATAATAAAAACGTAGTTGTTTTATTAATACTCTACTGCTAAACGATATGACTTGTTCAGCACCAACACTGTTAAAACATTCATTGAAAAGAGCTCATGACATAGTCCAGAAAAATAAAGATATATTTCAAACACCACCAGCAAATGTTGTAAAAGCTATTTTATTGTCATCAATGGGAGACATTAGGTGTGCTATCAACCAATAATATTTTGCCTGTTTATTAGGTAATTATTACAGTTTTTATTCCCTTGACGTGTTTCACAACCTTAAAGGACTTTTATACTGTTGTGTAGAGATTATAGAAACTTTTAACTATACTTCATGGGGGACCAATTATTATTCCTTGGAAACATTTCAAATAGAAAAAATAATTTCAATTACACATTATTTCCTTTAAATAATTGTACTATCATTAAAATATACTACTATAGAATTATATCCTCACTGACTAATATCCTCCAGAAAAATTATATATATATATATATATATATATATATATATATATATATATATATATATATATATATATATATATATATATATATATATATATCTTCTCGTTTTGATGTCAACTTTATGTCTGGGACTTATCATCTTAGGTACTCTCGTAGATCATGAAATTCGTCATCTCTCTAATGCAAGTAATCCAACTAATTTGATAGATACAGATTAAATATCGTATCATAATAATTTGCAGCGCGACTGAGCGAAATTTAGATAAAAACAATTTTTTTTAAAATTACGTTTGAAGAAAAAATTTCGGGATTATATAGCATCCCGAAACGATATTGTATGCTTCATAATATTATAGATTCCTTTAAATCATAATCGTTAATTATGAAGCCATTATCATACGTACTCGTGAAGTTGTGGCTGAACAAAACACAAAAACCATCAAGTTTTCATTCTAAAGAATCTGAAAATAATTCATTTTTGAAAAAGAATAGCAAATGTTACAAAGTTCTCAGAAACAAATCGAAATAGGTATACGAAATTTGTTCCTTATTATTTTGTATGCATTAAATTTATTGTATTATTATAAGCCATCAAGTTTTCATTTTGAAGAATCTGTAAATAATTTATTTTCGAAAAAGTCTAGCAAATGTTACAAAGTTCTCAGAAACAAATCGAAATAGGTATACGAAATTTGTTCCTTATTATTTTGTATGCATTAAATTTATTATATTAATTTTGAAATATACAATAATGTTGATATTGTATCTTTATGATATTATCGATTTATTTAAATCATAACCGTTAATTATGTAAGCCATTATGGTCAATAAAATAAATGTTAAGGAGCATACGTCTTCATGAAGCGGTGACTAACCATCAAACACAAAAACTATCAAGTTTCCATTTCGAAGAATCTGTAAATAATTTATTTCAGAAGAAGAATATTAAATTTTAAAAAATTTCTCACAAAAAAATTGAAGTGTCCGAAATTTGTTCATTAATTATTTACATTATCTCGATATTCATCAATTCCAATAAGATATAGTTGCTTTGAACGAATGTTTTCTTAGTGAATACCAAGAATCATTGTCCATCTTGGTTCTTGTAGGGGCCACTTGAGGGAAAACCAGAATATCAATAACATGGACTCCTGCACCAATCACTCACATGAGGATGAATGATTTCAAGAGATTTGTTCTTATTGCAGCTTCGCACATACGCGCCGGTTTCGAATGGTCGAAAGGGCACCCCAAAAAGGATTTTGTTTGAAATAATATAATATCTCGAAATTATCTCATGAATTAGTATATTTCTGACTTGTCTTGTGGTGGACGGACGTAAACATAGAAAAAAACACTTTTTATTTAATAATTATCATATATTAACTATTATTATTAATTATAAAGCAATCAACAGTAATACACGTAAAAGGTGATATCCTGCTATAGAAAAGGTGGTATCTATACACTACAAAAAAACCCCTTTGTTATATCATCTCTCTCACTAAATGAACATATTGAAATTCAACAGCAAAAGAGAGAAAATTAGAAAAATTATTAAGGTTTGTGTTTTATTCGATTTTAAAATTTCTCTTTAACACTTTAATTTTTGATTATAAATTTTGGTTAAAGCATTGCTTTATAATTTATTAGAAAACTATTGATAAACACAGATTGCCTTGGTCATTTTAACAAAAGATTAGTTTCCTTTGTTCGAAATTACACTTACATCAGAAGAATATTTTTCTAGATATATAAGGTTTATTTATAACATTATTTGTCTTTAGATCATCTGATACTTTATTTTAATGTATTCTCTCGATACAATTGTAATGTCGAGAAGATGTTTTTTCAGGCGTGTATTGTTTCAAAGATACAGGATAGGAGTCAATTTATGTATCCAATAATAAAAACGTAGTTGTTTTATTAATACTCTACTGCTAAACGATATGACTTGTTTGTTTGACCTATAATTTATTATGATTATTAGAATTATAACACCCAATGTTACACTGTATATTAAATAATTGAAATTGTCAACATGTCGGGCGACGAACCAATTATCCAGACTAACTGAAACTGTCAGTCTGATAATGGTTCAGTAGCCCGAAACATGTTGACAATTTATATTATTCAATATATAGTGTAACGTTGAGCAAATTGTTTATTTTAATTATATATTAATCATGTTCAACGAAGTGAATATCGAAAAAAACCGCAGTGGCGGTTTCAGGGGGTGACAGGCAGGTCAATCGCTCGGGGTCTCGCTCCCAGCTGAAACGAAGTTCGTTTCACTATATATTATGTATTTAATAGCAGAAATATTGAATTAAATTGACAATGTTTGAGAGTAATTAAATGAAAAACAAACAAGAAACATGTGCGACAGGGGGACCACGTTATTGTAAATTGTAAATACTTGTTAGTCGTATTTTCTCATAAAATACATACTTTTGCTTTATTGAATGATAGCAGTCAAGTGCGGGAGTAGTTTCTTCATCCGTTTTAGACCTCCCAGACCACGATTTTCGAAACATTTTTCATGTCTTATATATATATATATATATATATATATATATATATATATATATATATATATATTTATATATATATCTAATATATAAAATTCTCGTGTCACGGTGTTAGAAGTTAAACTCCTCCGAAACGGCTCGACCGATTCTCATGAAATTTTGTGTGCATATCGGGTAGGTCTGAGAATCGGCCAACATTTTCATCCCCCTAAATGTTGAGGGTGGTCTACCCCTTAATTTAAATTTTTCATTTTTAAGACGAAATTTTCTGTTCTAATTTTTTATGATACAGCATTCAAAAATACATACAACTTCAAGTTTTCACCCCGTCCACGATCAACCCCTATTTTTTATTTGTCAAATTCCTCAGAAATGGCTCGACCGATTCTCATGAAATTTTGTGTGCATATCGGTTAGGTCTAAGAATCGTACAAAATCTATTTTTCATTCCCCTAAATGTTGAGGGTCCCCTTAATTTCAATTTTTCAGACAAAATTTTTTGTTCTATTTTTTTTATGATACAGCATTCAAAAATACATACATCCCTAAATTTTCACACCTGTACGAGCAACCTATATTTTCATTTGTTGATTATAAACTTGAATTTTTTTGGCAATATTTTTATTTTCATTTTGTCATGTCAAAATTTAAAAAATTTTAATTTTTTTAAATTTTATCCGCAGATCCACAATAGGTTGCAAGATGGCAACAGAAAATAATAATAGTCAGTCTGAGAATAGGTCCTAACATATTTTCCATAACCCCTAAGTGATTAGGGTGGTCCACCCCAAACATTTTTATAAATTTTTTGGACAAAATTTTTTATTTTTATTTTTTATGATGTTGCAATAAAAAATACATACAACTCTAAATTTTCACCCTTCTATCAACAACCCATATTTTTGAATAGTCATTTTAATAATTTAAACAAAGTTTGCCGGGTCAGATAGATTGATGGATAGATATAATGATAGATAGATTGTTAAATAGATAAATAGAAAGATAGATAACTATCTAGATAGATAGTTAGATAGTTAGAAAGATAGAGATACATCGGCAGATAGATGAATAGATAGAAAGATAGATAGATACAAATAATTGATATGGTATAATAACCTTTGCCGGTTCAGATAGATTGATAGATATGTAGATAGATAGATAAAGATAATTTATATGGCAGAACAACTTTTGCTGTATATATATATATATATATACAGGGCTATTTATCTCCATCGGCTCCCATCGAGACAAATAAGCTTTCGAAACATTTTTCATGTCTGATATATATATATATATATATATATATATATATATATATATATATATATATATATATATATATATACAGAGCAATTCGAGTCTATGCATGGGGATATCGATAACGGTAAGAGGTAGAGGGTTGGTTAAATGGGGGCAAAGTAGCGTATTTCAGAGGTTAATTATATGAATTCAAAAAATCTGACCGAGCTTCTTTAGTTCTGGAGTTATACAGGAAAAATCGAACATTTCGAAATTCTTTTTTTGCCTTTATCTTTTTATTTTACGAAGATTTCTTTAAAATTTTGCCATAGCAACTTTTTGAAGCTAGAGCATCGTACACATTAGGCCACCCTTAACTTTCATTTTCAAATACGGACCTGTATTTTTAATTGCATTTTTTCAAATGTCAAGAGTCATGTTTCATATTGGCGTTCTATTTTTTATCTAAATCATAAAGTGTTTTGGAAATATTGAACTAATACGAGGCATTCTATACCTTGTTCTATGAATTTTTTTCAACTACAGCTGAAATAAAAAAAAAAAAATTTGAAATTTAACTGGAAATACTGCAATATTTCCAAGGCACTCTGT
>JARQZK010004467.1:0-7500 GCA_030704885.1 Cynegetis impunctata | reverse complement strand
GATGCATTTCACGCGAAAAATACGACTTCAGTGATAGAGCTCTGCTGCTCACGAGTTTATTTTACTTTTGCAATACTAAAATCTTTATATAATTTTGAAGTCGTTTCTCTTTCTAATAAAAGTAAGATTTTGCTACATGTTAGTAGCTAACGTTGATATAAATGGTCGGTTTATTCTAATGAAGAGCAACCATCTTGATTGGCCGGAAATACTTTTTTCCACGTACTAAGCAGTCATCAAAAATCACTCAGTTGACTCCTAACTGTTCATTTTAGTTTAGGGGCATAACAGTAACTTAATATGCTCTGGAGCCACTTAATGATGTTTATGCCACTGGTTTCTGCAATAATTTGAAGAATGTCGCAAACCGTAAACAATTCTGCGAAAACGACGTATACTCTGAATTTTGATTAAGATACCAAGGGGTCAAGGTCGTTTAAATCTAGCAGAATAACGTATCCTTGGCTTGGGGCTTTCTACGCCTGGGACCTTTTTCAAATGCACGCCTCATATAGATATTTTTTTCAACCGGGCACCTTTTTGTGAACTATCTCATTCGATATATATCGGAAATCATCAATCTTTGAAAACCTGTTGAAGAAAGAGATAACGTATATCCCATAGTTCGCCATTTCGACAGAAATTTCCAAGATGCTCATATCAGCACGATCTACAACATAGAGATTCGAGAAAATATAGATATCTTTATTTGACAAAGAATCTAAAAAAAAAATGATAGCACTTTGAAGTTATCATAATGTGTCCTTGTAAAATAACGACTCATTTGTTTGATATGGAAAAAGTTGAGAACAATTTTAGGAAGAGTTTAACACAACCCCGGTTAAAATAGAAAAAATTAACATTTGTGACACGATATCACAAAAACAGTGACGGAATGGCTGAAAATATATAGGCAAACAAGGCAGTAGCTCACTAGCCACAATTTCGAGAAGCAAACAAAACGGGTGTGCAGCAGAGGTGTCACTGAGGTAGGGTTGCCATCCGTCCAGGTTTCCCCGTATTTGTCCTAGTTTAGGGGGCGTCCGGGGGTCGTCCGGACGGGGCTTTCAAAATATGTCCGGGTAAAACCCGGACAAATTTTGTGTCCGGGAATCCCGATTGATTTTAAGATGGGCAATATATTAAATCAAATCATAGTCAAAAATTAATTTACAATCGTAAGCCGTATTCAAGCTAAATCCAGAGAGAAACTTGCTAAATACACATACAGTTTCTCATCTGACCAAAATAAAGTATAATTTCAAAGATTTGAGTTGCTCCCTCTTTTAAAAATTCCTGATGGAAAAGAAAGACACTTTGACAGAAATTGGCAAGTCTGAAATGAGTTAAATTAGTAAAAAGAACTTGACCTCGTTAAAATTAAAACTTGTTACTTTTAATTTATAGTTAATATATAATTTAGGCTTTTGGTTACCTAACCTATCTAACCGAACTAGATTACCTATCCTATAATTTGTTGTTACAATGTAGAATGTAGTCTATTTAATCTTTATTGATCTACCAAAAATTATCATTATAAGTTGTTTTTTATTTGATGATACCAAAATAAAGAGTTTCTGATTATTTTTGTTTCCACATTATTTCAAAAAGAGAAAACTGTAAACTGTATTAACTTAGTAGATATTTTAGCAAACAAGGGGTTTGAAGTTTGAATGAATGAAAAAATTAAAATATAAACGATGTTTTATTTTATTCGAAAAAAATATATTTTACGGGGTGTCCGGGAAAGAACCAAATTCCCACCCAAAAGTCCGGGGTTTATAAATCTTTTGTCCGGCGTCAGCAATTTAGGTAATGGCAACCCTACACTGAGGTCGTATTTTCCCTTGATTTTCGTTTAATATATAAATATTAATTTTTTAACCCCTGAATGATTTTGTAGAGGCTGAGGAGATACACAAAGCTTGAATACCTGCTTAACATTTTTACATAAAAATAGCGATGGAAGAATACATTCGTAAGCCACATATCTTCAATTGAACAACATAAAAGCGATGAAATGGATCCTGATATTCGGCAGATTTCCGTGAAAAAGATGAACGTTTGAAGATATAAGTATTCCCTGTAGTAGAGGATTTTTAATCTGATGATGAGGGCCATCAAAAACTGCAATGCTAAAAATACATTTCGAACTCAATCTGTCACGATAAAAGAAAATTCGTGAGCATCAAGCACGTCCACTAAGGTGCTATTTTTCCTTTATGAACATTTGAAATTCACAAATAGCACCTCGCTAACATGAAGAAAAGTTATTCATAAATTTCCAGCCTTCTAACTGAATTTGGGGTGGCTGCAAAAATACGCAATTCTAGAAAAACCTCAAAGTGATCAAAATTTCAACATAAACATTGCGGTGGTAAATAAATCAATTGATACTCCAAATGGGCAATTTTCTGACATCAACTAAATCCACGTACTGAATTGCAACCCTCTAACTCAACCAAAAGAAACTGTGAAACCTCAAAAACTAAAGAAAAACTAGAAATCTATAGATAAAAATGGCGAAGATTAGGAAAATAGTTAAATCCTCCAAAAGGCACTTCCCCAATACCAACTTAAACCACGTACTAAATTTCATCCCTTTATAAAAATTATAGTTTTGGTTTACATTGAAACTGTTTAACATTGGAAAGTGATAAGAATGTTTATTTTGTTCAATACCATATTTTGAGTGATATTTGCTCTATGGTTACTATGATTAGAAAAGAATATGATGAAATCCGTATGTTAGAAATAAAAAACAGCTTTTTACTAAAGATCCATCCAATTTACGTATAGGGAACTCTTATATGGAATGAAAGATAATTTAAATGTCTATCAGTTAAACTTATTAAATACAGGGTGTGCCATTTAAAATAAGAATATTATTCAACTCCATATGTAAGTAGAATTCAATCAGACTAAATGTACGATGTATGATGTAATGCAAAAATTTGCATTTTATTCGATAGTCTGATATCTTGGCTACGCATATCGCAGGTGACTGTTGATGTGTTTTAAATAACCGCGACATACTAGGTTATGTTGCTCAAGCTCATGAGAGATTCCTTTAAATATTTCAAAAACGAAAAAAGATAGGTATAGGAAACATTACTGAAACTTCACTTTATTTTTTCCGGGGAATCAAAAGACAGCATCAAATATAGGGTGTTCCCTTTAAAAAAACATAACTTTGATATAAATTTCTATTTTTGGGCCACCCTATATATACATATACATACATATATATATATATATATATATATATATATATATATATATATATATATATATATATATATATATATATATATATATATATATATATATATATATATATATATATATATATATATATTATATAAATATTATATTTTAAACAGGACGCAAACAGAGTGTTTTTAGATTTAGTGTATCGTAAATATTTTATATCAATTAAATACTGAGGAAGGAGGTTATAGCATTCGAAACGTATATTTTAAACTACTAGTTTTATTAGTAGACTAATAACCTGAAAATATCCAACAAAAATAAGTTTTCTATTTACTATAAAAGTCAGGTAACAGAATTCAATGAAGATATATATATATATATATATATATATATATATATATATATATATATATATATATATATATATATATATATAACCACTCCAGCACCTCACTGTTGTCGATACAGTGCAATAGTCTTAATAATGTTTTGTCAACAATTGCGGTGGTAAATAAATCAATTGATACTCCAAATGGGCAATTTTCTGACATCAACTAAATCCACGTACTGAATTGCAACCCTCTAACTCAACCAAAAGAAACTGTGAAACTTCAAAAACTAAAGAAAAACTAGAAATCTATAGATAAAAATGGCGAAGATTAGGAAAATAGTTAAATCCTCCAAGGGGCACTTCCCCAATACCAACTTAAACCACGTACTAAATTTCAACCCTTTAATACCATTGAAGGAGTTGTGGATGTGAGAAAAAATCTAAAAAAAAGGGCGGTTAGAGAAAAAAGTTTGTAACGCCAAAACGCACTTCTTTTACATCAACTTAATCCATGTACACATTTTCAATCTTCTTACTCAATTTGGAAGTGTTAGGGGGGGCACAAATTTTCAACAAATCGTTTTTTAGCATCTTGCATCCTCTAAAAAGCCCAAGAAGTAAACGTTTTGAATATATTGTTAATAATTAATATCATAATCTTTTGCTACCGCTAATTCAACTGCCCGCTACTACCTACTATGCCCTATATTTGAAAATATACAAGTTTCAGCTGATTTCCTGAAGATGCCAATATGTCGAAAAATAACAATATATATAGATGACAACTGAAAAAAGACACTTGGCTTATAAATATATGGTGTATATATATATACTTTATTTTATGATAAAGTGATATATATATATATATATATATATATATATATATATATATATATATATATATATATATATATATATATACAGGGTGTCCCACCGGGAAAGAACGCGATCTGTATATGGAAAACTACACATAGGAAACGTTTGAAAATTTGACAGTATACTAATGTTGATAAGGGCAACTCGACTAAAATATTTTCAAGATGGTGGACTTCCGGTTATACCGGAAGTAGATACCAACTTGCTTATTTCAAATTGGATACCCTATATATTAATACATTTTCAGATTTTACGCAAGATTCTAGGCAGATTTCATGTATTATGTCCTATACCTAAGTCTAAGCGTTTTTGACATATTTAGGTTTTTATGTCAAAAATGACGATTGCAAGCCCTAATATAATTATCAATTGTTCCTATAAGGATTCACGTATTACTTACTCTGGGGTGGATTCCTTATTGAAAAAGACTTGCTTTAATAGATTTTGTATAGTATTTGGATAACTAATCATACAGGTTGTTCGAAAAAAAAGTTTTTAAATGAGATTGAGAAAACTGACAAAAATCAATTTCTTCAAATGGAAACCCTCCATTTTTCTTATTTTGTAGTATTTAGCATTTAAAAAGAAGGTAACTTTGTATAAAGTTATCTATACCTAAAATTTGAAGTTTTCGAAATATTGCCAATTTAATATTTTTATATGGCGATTTTGCATTTAATCGTTAAACAATTAGATCTAGGATAGCCACGATCGTATTTGACATTTCAAATCATTGTAATGGCATCCCGGTTAAATTATACGTACGATGATTATTTAAACTTATTTATTATTTATGGACAATGTGATAAATTATTTCAAGAACATGTGATACATGTGCGACCCGATATCCTCATAAACAAAAACCATCACCAAATACTTTTAAACGAATTATAGAAAACTTCAAGAATTTTGGATCCGTAAAGACATAAGTGTACAAAAAGAAACCAGTTGTTAAAAATGAAAATATTGAAATAGCAATTTTGGGATATTTTGAAGCATATCCAACAAAATCTTCAAGGCAGATAGCATTAGAATCAGGCTTATCTAAATCGTCAGTTCTAAGAATTTTACGGAAACACAAATATCATCCCTATGCTATCCATATTTTCATTAGTGCAGCATTTAAATGAAAATGATTTAGATCAGCCTGAAAAGTTTGAATAATTTTCGTTTGTATAATTTAACCGGGGTGCCATTACGATGATTTGAAATGTCAAATACGATCGTGGCTATACCAGATCTAATTGTTTAACGATTAAATGCCAAATCGCCATATAAAAATATTATATTGGCAATATTTCGAAAACTTCAAATTTTAGGTATAGATAACTTTATACAAAGTTACCTTCTTTTTAAATGCTAAATATTACAAAATAAGAAAAATTGGGAGTTTCCATTTGAAAAAATTGATTTTTGTCAGTTTTCTCAATCTCATTTTAGATCTTTTTTTTCGAACACCCTGTATGATTAGTTATCCAAATACTATACAAAATCTATTAAAGCAAGTCTTTTTCAATAAGGAATCCACCCCAAAGTAAGTAATACGGGAATCCTTATAGAAACAATTGATAATTATATTAGGGCTTGCAATCGTCATTTTTGACATAAAAACCTAAATATGTCAAAAACGCTTAGACTTAAGTATAGGACATAATACATGAAATCTGCCTAGAACCTAACGTAGAATCTAAAAATGTATTAATATATAGGGTATCCAGTTTAAAATAAGCAAGTTGGTATCTACTTCCGGTATAACCGGAAGTGCCACCATCTTGAAAACATTTTAGTGGAGTTGCCCCTATCAAAATTAGTATACTGTCAAATTTTCGAAAGTTTCCTATGTGTAGTTTTCCATTTACAGATCGCGTTCTTTCCCGGTGGGACACCCTGTATATATATATATATATATATATATATATATATATATATATATATATATATATATATATATATATATATATATATATATATATATATATATATATATCGGGGTGAGTCAGTTTTTTGTAGCAGGGCCTTAACATCTCGTGAAAGACATTTTTTTATGATGAAAATCTTATACAAACACATATGCTTCGGAGCTTCATTTCTGATATACAGGGTGCCAAAGTTTTATATTTTTCTGTTTTTTTCTAAGTTTCCTCCAATAATTTTCAGAATAATTGAATGCAATTTGGCACACCTATTTCACTTCAATAACTCAATATTTGGGCCTATTAAGCATTTTTGAATACCTACAGGGTGATACACTTTTGGGGGTCGTACCCAATTCAACCCTCTCGAACTTTTATGCGTGCCGCCTCTGCTTCCAATGAAACATCAATCTAAATTCTCTCTTTATTTTGGATTATTTCTGTTTTCTTGTATGTTTTTCGAAAACTGTATGGATGTCAAGATGAATGCCAAAAAGAATTGACTTGTGATGAAACTTTATTTCTTGAACACACTTTATTTGACATTTCTTAGTTAATGACTAAAAAAATTACTGATGAATTGAAATTTGGTTAACATATTACACTTCAATAACTCAATATTTGGGGCTATCAAGCATTTTTGAATACCTACAGGGTGATACACTTTTGGGGTCGTACCCAATTTAGTACAGTGAATAGAGGATTACCTTACAAACGGTCCGGTAGTTCTGAATTTTTGATATGGGGTCTAGAATGGTTAGTTAGTAGGTATTTGAAATGCAAAATGTACAATTTTTCTCGCTCTGTGCCCGCCGCCATATTGAATGAACCGAAACAAATTCAGCACCTTCTTCAGATTTTTGGCATTTATCTCGACATCTATGTAGTTTTAGAAAAACATACAAGAGACCAAAAAGTATCCAAATTACGGGGAGAATTAAAATTGATGATTCATTGGAAGCAGAGGCAGCACGCATAAAAGTTCGATAGGGTTGAATTGGGTACGACCCTCAAAAGTGTATCATCCTGTAGGTATTAAAGAATGCTTAATAGCCACAAATATTGAGCTATTAAAGTGAAATGGGTGTGCCAAATTTCATTCAATTATTTTGAAAATTACAGAAGGAAACTTAGAAAAAAAACAGAAAAATATAAAACTTTGGCACC
>JARQZK010004466.1:105000-198270 GCA_030704885.1 Cynegetis impunctata | reverse complement strand
ATATTGTTGCTGATTTAAGTTTTTGTTATTATTTTCATTTAGTTGTAATTTGGGTTTTTTTCCAAACTATTATTATTTGTGAGTATGCCATGTATATTGTTGTTCTTATCTTTTGTAGGTATGCATATTTATTGTTAACTCAATATTGTGTTGTCCAATACAGTGTAAATTGTCTTACTGAATGAATAAATATTTTTTATTTTTTTTTAAATTTTTATTGAAGTGTGAGAGAAAAATTTTTTTATAAACTACCCTGACAGTTTCCCGCACGCATTCTCAGGAATGTGTGAGACTCCGAATGTTGCTGGTTACTCACTAAACAACCATATAAATATTTTTTTTATGAATATAAATACCATATAAACATACAAATAAATACCTATTATTATTATTATTATTTATATTGTAAAATTTACTTAGTTGCACTGAAAACGATTCAGTAATACTGTGCATAGCAGGAAAGTTGGTATGAATTCTATATTTTGAATCGTTAACCTCACACTGTCTATGAATTATTGATGATCCATTAACAACTTCGTTGCCATCACTACTGTCAACCTGAAAACATTCCATTGACATGCGGCCTAGTGGGAAGGTTTTCATTATGTTCATGGAAAAGCTATTGAATACTAAATGTACAAGTGAATGATAAGAAATTGTGGATGATTGAATTTTACTCATGATAATCTATAAGATTGAAAATAATGATTTTTGTATTTCATAATTTACATTTCATGCGAGTTAATTTATCCATGTTAATTTTTTGTGTTCTGCATCGGCCTGTAGGTGTAACTATTTAACTGTTTGTAAAATTTTCTAAACATTACATTCGATGCGCAATTGATTTATTATATAATGTAGTCATTTTTATTTCAATTATTATTTATTAATTAACTACATTATTATAATAATGTAGTTATTTTTATTTATTAATTATAATCATCGGTAACTCATCGAAAAGGTATTGAAATATAAATAATAGTCAATGCTTGAATGCTGAAAATAATAACGTGAAGTACTTGCATAATATCATAATATAGGGTGGAAAAATATTAACAACCCATCTGAAATATTTTTGATGTTTGAGATTTTTCTGGAAAACCCGGAGATATCGCAGAGAAATCTTATGATCTTAAATTCATGGTATAAAGTCATCCCCCTCGACAGGGTGGCAACACCTTTAAGAAATATTAATTTCTTTTGATTCAAGTGGTCAATTATTTCAAATTTCCTTTAAAAACATGCTAAGAATTTATTTTTGTCTGCGTTGAAATGAAAATGAGAAATCTATGGAAACATAAATAGAAAAAATATTTCAACGAATTTTAGTTAATCAAATGTTCAAATTGCAATTCATTTACTTACAAATAATGATAAAATATTTTTAAATCATTGCAAGAATTATCTTACTATATGCTACCAATGGTGGTGAGGTCTTCAAAAGATTCTTGTTTTATAAATAAAACTTTTCAGATGAATGAAAATTGCACTGATGTTAAATCTGGCTATCTTGGAGGTCATTCTATCATAATCTGATATTCGGATAAATATCGATTCTAAAAGTTACGTGCAAGGTCTGCATATAATTGAGCTCCATCTTGTTGAATTAATATCTTATTCTCTTGAACCTGATCATCATGTTCAGATATTTCTACAATGAAATGATAAATGATATTTTGGAGCAAATTAAACTTCGTTTGAATACTTTTTATTTCGATTTATTTTTCACCGATAATTTTTGGAATGCGGAATGAAGCCTGTTTATGAATAGAATTGATATACCTTCAGAATGATGTGCCACTTGACCGCTTGCCTCTTGAGAGCATTGAAGGGGCTGCCACCCTCTTGAGGGAGATGACTCTACATTGTCTACATCCATGAATTTATGATCAGGAGATTACCTGACTCGGGATTCACCAAGAAACCCATAATAATAAGTATATTTCAGGTAGATTGTTTTTAAATTTCGACAATATCATAATTTGTTATATTTTTGACAATATCATGTATATAACAGTTATATTTTCAATTTTTGTAATTTCAATTAATTAGTATGATTTGTTATGATTGTTAAAACCTTAACTACCGGATATCATTCTGGGAATTCCCTTTTGTCCTTTTGATGACATGTATGTGATTTTGTTTGCTAACCTTGAAGTTACCCTCATTTTCTGCTGCTCCAGAAGAAAAAATAATTATCTTCATTGAGTGTGCACCCAACAAATCTCTGGATACAGTAAGTTGATTAACCTAATATATATATATATATATTTATATATAATATATATATATATATATATATATATATATATAAATATATATATATATATATATATATATATATATATATATATATATATATATTTATATATATATATATATATATATATATATATATATATATATATATATATATATATATATAAATATATATATATATATATATATATATATATATATATATATACCTTATAATGAAGTGAACAATATTTGGCTCAACTTCCATAAAGAATATGAAGAAAAAAATAATTATCTTCATTGAGTGTGCACCCAACAAATCTCTGGATACAGTAAGTTGATTAAAACTAATATATATATATATATATATATTTATATTATAATATATATATATATATATATATATACATATATATATATATATATATATATATATATATATATATATATAGTATATATATATATACATATACATATATATATATATATATATTTATATATATATATATATATATATATATATATATATATATATATGAAGAGATTTTAGAATATTCTTTTCCACTACGGAAGGTTGTAGAAAGAGTAAAGGAAGTTTGGTACACACTCCAGAAATTCTTCAATATAAAGCATGGGATTATTTCTGTATATACCTAATCCAGAGTACAGAATCGATATATCGAAGCCTTCAAAAATATAAAATATACTCAAATACGATGCATATAGCTATATAAGATTTTCGCGGAAAAAACTTTCTCTTCATCTTTGTCGAAAACAGCTTGGAGTATATAGTAAAATAGTCTTATATATTTATTAAGAACATATCAAGAACAAACAACATCTTCTTCAGCACGAAAACTGCAAATTCAGTTGAAAAGTTTAATTCTTTCTACAACACAAAACCAAAACTTGAAAGTTAGTAACAGAAGTCTACGAATCTGTAGATCACAAAACAATTAACAATAATTTGATGTATATTCTTTGAAAGTGGCAGTTTTGAGGCCTCTACATAAAAAAGCCCCAATCTTTTCGAAAGTTATCGTGGGGTTAATATTCTTCTCGATTTCTCTTATATTTGAGAAAATACATTAGCAACAAGTTTACTCCGTTTCTTCAGGATATTCCGGGGGAATTACCTAGCGGCAACAAGGTTTTACTCAATCTAGGAGCACTGAAATTGCGGTCTTCGAGATGGTTATCTATGTAATTTTTATTCATGAGCTTAAAGAATGCTGTAATAAACGCACAACTCAATCTATTCGGAAGTTATTTGACTAATTAGGCCAAGCTACAGAGATTTTTTCATGTAAAAAGTGTTAGAAGAAAACCAGCTGCGCCATTGTTTGTAAAATAGTTTCATATGATATTGATGCATTTTTTTTTAGTTTTTTGCTTATAAAAATGAAACTATCAGAGTAAACGTGATGGTATTAATAGACTAATTGTAGAAAATGAAAAGACGAAGAAAATGAGAAGTGTGACTACTCGATCAGACCCTTAGTTTGAGAGGAAATCGGAAAAAACCGGCCAAAATGTAGTTTTTTCAAAAATTCTTAACTCGCTTATTTTTTGAGTTGTAGCGTAGATCATCCGGCCAGTATAAGCTATTGATATAAACTTCATTTGTGCGAAGACCAGAAACTGTCCGATGCATAGTTTTTGATCTGTGACCGTTTGATTATGTTACTATGCAATTTTCCAGCAGACCTGAATGCGACAGGTATGGTCCAATTTCAATTTACTAAAAATATTTTGAAAGTAGAATTCTCATAGTTCGAAACGTTCATCTCGGTTTTTCATAAAACCTCTGAGAAATATGTTAAAAATAAAGCTGAACATGACAAAAAACGGCCGAGCGCGTGAGGGTAGTTGAATAGTGGGGGTTTACAATTATTATCTGACAACGTTTAGAAATTACTGTCATGTTCAAAATGCCGACGCTTTCGAATGTCATACTTCTCCTTGCCTGCTGCTCTACCCCCACTCTTCAACTACTCTCACGCGCTCGGCCGTTTTTCGTCATGTTCAGCTTTATTTTTAACATATTTCTCAGTGTTTTTATGAAAAACCAAGATGAACGTTTTGAACTACGAGAATTCTACTTTCAAAATTTTTTTAGTAAATTGAAATCGGACCACACCTGTCGCATTCAGGTCTGCTGGAAAATTGCATAGTAACATAATCAAATGGCGATGGCCACAGATCAAAAACTATGCATCGGACAGTTCCTGATCTTAGCACAAGTGAAGTCTATATCAATAACTAATACTGACCGGAGGATCTACGGTAGAACTCAAAGAATAACCGAGTTAAAAATTTTTGAAAAAAATTCATTTTGGACGGTTTTTCCGATTTTCTCTTAAACTAAGGTTCTGATCGAGTCGTCCTACTTCTCATTTTCTTCGTCTTTTCATTTTCTACAATTAGTGTATTGACACCATCACGATTACTTTGATAGTTTCATTTTTATAAGCAAAAAACTAAAAAAATGCGATTTTTTTCATTAAATTGTTAATAACAAAGTTATAAATAATAAAGTCGAGTGAAAAACATATCACTATATCATATGAAACTATTTTACAAACAATGGCGCAGCTGGTTTTCTTCTAACACTTTTTACACAAAATGCTCCCTACAAATCTCTGTAGCTTGGCCTAAATCGATTTCAGAAGGTTTTGATACGCCAAGATACTGTGACCCTATTATCTTCCAAGATGCTGAGGTGCCGTCGGAGGTACCTCAGGCGAGCATACTGGGTCTATGATTTGTAGTATATGTCAACGATGTGCCACAATTTCAGTCACGCCAGCATGGAAACTGTTATGCTCCGTTGATATATGCCGATGAAACCACCATCACGTTCTCATTATCCTACACACGCGATATTGATCTACATGTTGATAGACTACTGGTTTTATTTCGAATCGTCAGAAACAAACAATTTTGTACTCAATACAACTAATTTGTTTCTCAAGGGATCTACAGTTCAATGGCCAATGGGCTTGAATCTATGTCATTGCCCAACATATATACAAATGTTTGAACCACGAAATCTCATGGGACAACACCCAAGAGCAAGGTGGGACTCGAATCCACGATCTCCGTTATACCTACAAACGAACTTTACCACTCATGGGTTTTTCACATATCAACTATTCGAAAGACATTTCAACAACAATACCTACATCACGAAAATGATGTGACTACACGAGAATTTCCTTGATTGAATAAGGGCACTTCACTGTCTTTTAGCACTGAAACCACAAATATCGTTTGAGACTCTGAAGATGGTATACCTATCTTGTTTTCAAGGCATTTTCAGATATGCAATCATGTTCTGGAGGAAAGCTTCTACTAATAAAAATATTTTCAAAATATAAAAAAAGCTCTTCCTGCGATATTGAATCTGGGATATAGAGAATCCTGTCAGGGTGATTTCAGAGATTCAGAGGTTTGGGTATGTTAACAGTGCATGGGATGTGGGTATTCAAACTACTTCAGTTTGTTTATGGGCATTCCCAACTATTTCGAAGAACACAAGAATAGAAATAACACTTGACGTATGAAGACATATTTCTATCTCTGACACTACACTTCTTTGACATCAAGAAACTGTCATTATATGGACATCGAATCATTTGATCCATTGCAGAGTTCAAGAAATACAAGATATAAAAAAAATTTTAATTTGAATTTTCAAGATTAATATGAAATAAGAGCTACATTGTCTTTATAAATTTTGAGAATTTTCATAAAATAATTTCAAGAAACTTTATCATTCTATCTACTCTATAATGATGTTTCATTTATGTCAATATACTTGGGAAAATGCTACTTTAGGGGCTGAAATATCTAGATTTTTTTTCTCGGAAGTTCGAAACGACGTTATAACTCATTTTCTTATTAGCGCTAGTACATAAATATTTGCAGAGCTCTGAATATATCCGAACTTCAGCAGAGCGTGAATATATGCTATATATATGTCAAGCATCGAAAACCTTGTAATACATATATCCGGAATGATTCGTAAATTTTAGAAGCTTTATTTGTGATATAATAAGCGTGAAAGTCGGAAAGTGAACATGAATCTCTGGAAAAAAAGGGGACTCGACTCCTATTGAGGATACGTAGACTATGTATCAGTAACATTTTCTTTTGCTTGATTGTGTGATTTTCAAAAAACTATTCCGAATTTCTTGATGAGCCAGTGGTGTCCATCATTTTATAATAAATGTTACTAGTCATGAAAATAACCTGTAAACTCATTAAAATTTTACTTATAACTAATATAATTACTTAAGCAATTTCATTGAACTACTGAATGGATATATATATATATATATATATATATATATATATATATATATATATATATATATATATATATATATATACATTCCAAGAGATATCAATTATTGGTATAACAGGTTTATTTCAAACATTACATTTTAAAATTGAAAACATTGTGCCGTCGTTCAAGAGTCAAGTAGTATTGTGACAACTACCGACGAACATTCTGCTGATGAAGATGGAAACTCCATTGAAACGTCCAATGAATTTCAATTTTAAAATGTAATGTTTGAAATAAACCTGTTATACCAATAATTGATATCTCTTGGAATGAATACGATAAACAGGTAAAAATCAAGAATTCATATATATATATATATATATATATATATATATATATATATATATATATATATATATATATATATAATAATAATTATTAGCAATAACAGGCTTGTTGAATCTTAAAAAACTCGAGTTTATTAAAAAGTTGACGTTTCGCCACGACAATCGTGGCTTTATCAAAACTTTTGAAAAAATTGAAATTTCTTTGAAATTTATTGATTTGAAAAATTTGAATAGAAACAGACTACTATGTTTCACTAAAATTTTTCGGCTGTGGCCGTTCTTTGTTGTTTATTACGTGCTATTCAATATTAACATTCAAATTTGTTATTATTAGATGGTAATGGAAACCATAGAAACCTTTACTCACGTAATGTTCGAAATAGGTTCAAATTATTTTGATTTTGAAGAGTCAAAGAATAATAATAATAGGGTACTATTTATCTTTTTTTCAAAAATTTCTCATTGCGGCTGTGGCCGTCTTCAGTTATTAATTACGTGCTATTTAGTCCAATATCAACAGACAGGTCCGTTGATATTAGATGGGAAGGGAACCACAGAAACCTTCACATACGTAATGTACAAAATAGGTTTAAAATATTTGATTGTTGTCTTTAAAATATATATATATATATATATATATATATATATATATATATATATATATATATATATATACTATTCAACGGAACTAGTTTCATGGGACCTCCTCTAAGGGAGAAAGAGAAGAGAAGTCGATATCTGATCAAATTCAATAAAAATACAACATATATAATCCCAACAAAAATATTATTTGGACGAGAATATTGAAAGCTTTGTTGATAGTAATAGGCAGAATTTATTCTGATATCAATATTCATGACATACATTTTGCAGCACATTTTTTGTGGAACAATACCAAGTATAAAATTTCGATGAACACTGTTAAAAAAATTAATAATAATTTTCAATTAGTTCATTTTTTCACTGCGTAGAAAACATTGCGTGCAAGGTAAGGAATTAATCAAGCTTCTTTACTATTCGTAGCCTCTTATTGAATTGAGTAACCGCAAGATACTCCAAAAATAGATTAGAATCCTAAAAATTAATACTGAAAGCATGGAAAACGTGGATTTCGTGCAGCTTAAGAAATCGTTATGAAACGAAACATATAATTAATTCCTATTACTGTGATCTAAATTAGAAGGAATCTTATTTAGACTCAAAGAAATGCGCTTCAATTGATTGTTTTGCGGAAAACATTTTTCTTATACATAAAGTAAATAATGATATATTTGTATATGTATCTATTGACAGAGTAAACAGGGTGCTTCTGGTCGAAATGACGTTATTCATTCCTTATGTGACAAAACACTACCAGGTCGTGAGTTCCAGTGAGTGTTGTTTATGTCCCATGAAATTTTGTGGTTAAAAAATATGCATATATGTTATGACATAGATTGAAGCTCATTATTCGGAACTGGGGTTAAACTTTAGGTATGTCTTTTGAGAAAAAAACTACCCCATATAAATAATATTTTCAAGAAGAGAACAGGAGAATTTTTACAAAAAACGAGAGCACATAGGAAAATAGTCTACACAAATTTATCAATAATAAATTATAATAATTTATAAATGCATTTGAGAAATGGTACTCTATTGCATAAAACAGTCATTAAAGATGAAAATATAAATTCAGTTTCTCCAAATAGGACCCAATTTATCCACTTTCATTAAATGGTTTTAAGTAGAGCTGGAGTTATATCCTTCAGAGTAGGTAGATTCGACTAACTATAAATAACACGTACTATCCAGGAATGATTTATTACTTCTTATCCACTGTGGCAGATGCCTTTTCAAACATGCATATAAATTCTTCAGTCATTTATTTTCTCCGAACAGTTCATATTGACCTTCATACCTTGGTTTCATCAATAAAACTTAGGGAGGTTTACTCCCTGAACATACATATAAGATGACTTTAACGATCCTATTCATTTAGAAAGAATAATATCAACTATGAATATTTTCATCTTACAAGATTTGAGAGCTGTAAATGTTGATATTAGCTATAATTATGCATCCGATGAGTATTATAGGTAAGTCGAAGTAGATATTTATGTCAATCAATAATACAAGTTTCTTCATTTTTAATCATTTTGTCCAAAGTAATATAATGTTAAGTAATCCTTTATTGTATTACTGGTTAGCATTTCTTCTCACAGATATAAGATAAAACATAGAAATATTGTGAAGTATAGCACAAGTATATGAGGATTAGAAATTTACTTTAATATTGAATCTATTTAGAACAAGTTTAAAATAATAATTTATTACTCAATATCTTAGTCAATCAGAAGCAATATTCCAATTGTCTAAAAAACATAATACTACTACTAGGCAATAATTTCAAAATCAAAACTCATGTTCATATGGCGTATAAAACAGGTCTGACAGATGGCGTTGTGGTATATCTTAAAAACACTAAGAAGGATACATTATTTCCATTTGTCATAATGGGTTGAAAACAATGTCGACGAGGTTCTAACAAGACCGCAAAAGCGGTCAATTTAATATGAATATAAATCATGAAAACAAATTGAGGAGAAATGCCTACTAACTATAGAACGTTATCTCGAAACAGAACTTTTTCAGACAATGTAATTTATTTCAGCGACTGAAATATTAATAAATTTATTCAGAACAAAAACTTTTAATTGCGTCACAATAATAATTATACGCTTTCGTGCAAGGTTGTTTCATTTCTCAGATTGAACTAATCTACGTAATGTAACACAAGGTTGAATGAGCATGAATGCGATAGATGTTAATTTTTATAATATCACATTGTTCAACTTTGAAATTCTATTGTGCGGAATATTATTAAAATGTAACTGAAGAATAATTTTCAATTCCTGCAGTAAAAGAATTGCTACAGGAGATCTAGTATATTAGCATATCTTTGATCAGCATGTTAAATTTTAAACTTACTGAAAAAAATTTAGTCTTGGATGTGTTACTTGATATGGGGTATTATGGAGGCTTTTATCTTGATCTATAGGGTTTAGTGTTCGTTTTGTGGAAGCAGCTAAATAATATGTAACGTATGAATCAATTTGTTTTGGAATAAGTTTCAAAATTATATATATATATATATATATATATATATATATATATATATATATATATATATATATATATATATATATATATATATATATATATATTATATATATATATATATATATATATATATATATATATATTGAAATGTTCACAGTGGCAGCGACAAAAAACACTCACGCAAATTTTCAGCCATCTAACTGAACTTTGAGTTGCAGTAGTGTTCAGAATTTCAACATCTTTCGATATAGATCTTAAAGATTTCTAATAATGAATTTCCCACCACCCTCTTCCCTAAAGTTTGGAAATTCCAAAATTTGGACTTCATTTGTCCAAATTCTGATAGTTTTCATTCAGCGTATAACCAAGATAGGTCTGACAGATGGCGCTGTAGTATCAATGTTGACGAGTTCTCAATAAAACCGAAATAACTGTCTAATGTGTCAATCGTTTGTGGTAACAATCTGGATTTCATAGATGCGTATATTAATCACACTAACGATCAATGTAGCATCCAGTGGTTGTAATTTAAATATCAAGGGTATTTCATATAATTATCCAGGTATATATATATATATATATATATAAATATATATATATTTATATATATATATATATATATATATATATATATATATATCTATATATATAATGATATTTGTATATATATATATATATATATATATATACATATATATATATATGATATGTATTGAAAATTAATATTTATTAGCTTTCAACAGGCGCAACTTGTATACCGGGTGTCCACGGAAGGTGTCTCGCCCCTATAATTTTTCTATTTTCGGAGATAATGGAATGAAATTTGAAAGATCTGTTCAACGTATTTTTTGACAAGTAACTCAACTTCATGCAAGTTCAAGTATCACCGGAAATGGCACAAACTTCCGACTTCTAAATGGGACACCTGGTATATTTTCATTTTTTTTGGTCTACGTATGACATTCAGAATACAACCATGTATCATTTGTTACTGTTTGTAACCATTTTTTAATTTTTTTTCGAAATAAATTTTTATTCTAGAGGGCTATGGATACTTTCGAATAACTAATTTCAGTCCTAAAATGTTTGTAAAAATACAACTTCAATCTTTTCGAACAAAATGTTTCAACTATGTGACTTTTGATTTTAAAATTTTTATTACTATTTATTTCAAATAGCAACATGGTGGCTCGTCGGGTTAGGAAAAAAGAGAATTTTATTACGATTATTTTAATGCCGCACTCTATTAGATTGTAAGAACTGTTATTCTCAGTTAATTGAACGTATCCATAGCCCTATAGAATAAAATTTTATTTCGGAAAACAAGTGAAACTACGGTTACAAACAGTAAGAAACAGTAAGAAATGATACAAAAACTGAAAATATACTAAGTGTCCCATTTAGAAATCGAAAGTTCAAGTCACTTCCGGTGAATCCGAAATTGGCATCAAGTTGAGTTACTTGTCAGAAAAATGCAGTTTTATGCATTATACAGATCCTCGAAATTTCATTCTATTATGTCCGAAAACTAAAAAGTTAGGGGCGAGCCACCTTCCGTAGACACCAGGTATATAGCACGGATGTCGTAACATTCTCTATTGAAAAATGAATGAGAATTCTAGTCTAGACCTCCATAACGTTATAAAACCATTCATTTATTCATAACAAGTTGGATCGTCTGTGTAGGAAACAATTCATATTCAAAATAAGTATACAGAAAAGTTAACTTCGGTCATTAAAAGCAATTTGGTTCAATTGTGCATCAAATTCGGGATAATGCAAATGATGGCAATGGAAGTTTGCCCTGTTATTAGTCAGAACTTTAGTGGAAATACGATTTAGTTCGAATTCAGAAATTATTGATCAGCGTGTGGTTTTCAGTTGAATGATTATTTCCGAATCCGTTGACAGTTCAGTTCTCTCTCAATTCAACAAACGATATTAAAATATGAAAAAGCGATTTTATGTACAACCGTGCATTTTACTCTATCTGGTCCACTATTTTTCATCTTAGTATTCATTTTCAGTCGTATTTTATGCCATTAAATACATATTACTGCAGTGTATCGAAGGAAAGCGTCAGGTGCAGAAGTATTTTTTCCATCAGTTATAGATCTTCTAGATCAAGATTTTCGAAAAAATTTTCAAGTCTGATATGAATATATATATATATATATATATATATATATATATATATATATATATATATATATATATATATTAAAAATTTCTCACTTCACCTTATTACCTGGTCATTTATATTATAGAGATTTGGTTTGATTTTTGGTTGTTCCAGGTTCGTAAAAATACTTTAAATTACTAGATTAATTCGTTTAATAGACGTTTCAGGAGTAGTACTCCCTTCCTCAGTATCTAAAATATAAATATAAAAATCTTAATAGACAACATTGACTACACAAATATTACACGTTTAACAGCTTACCTTAGTATAGACAATAAAATAAACATAAAAATAAAAACATCTAGAGTATAAAACAATATCGTCAAACAATTATTATAATATATATTTTGAAAATGATTTTCTTTATTTGTCTGGCATGTCAATGTCAAACTTGGTGATGTATTAGTTCTTTTCTTATTCTTTTCAGTTTGACTTGTTTTTAAGAAATGGTAGGTAGAAATGACTAAGTTGTTTGATGTCCTGTCTGTCGTTCACTGTGTTCTCTAAATTTGTCTGTATATGGACATTTCGTGTATTTCTCTATGTTTTTGTTTGTTCAGTGCCGTAGTTGCTGCTGTTGTGTATTTGTGGGCAATACATAAAAATATATTTATATTTTAGATACTGAGGAAGGGAGTACTACTCCTGAAACGTCTATTAAACGAATTAATCTAGTAATTTAAAGTATTTTTACGAACCTGGAACAACCAAAAATCAAACCCAATATATATATATATATATATATATATATATATATAAATATATATATTCATTTATATATATATATATATACTATATATATATATATATATATATATATATATATATATATATATATATATATATATATATATATATATATATATATATATATATATATATATATATATATATATATATATATATATATATATATATATACATTCCTGGTACATATTGGAATCTCCAGCGGCTCCCATCGAGATAAATAAGCTGAAAACCTCCATTTTTTACGTAGATCATTTTTTCGTGGTTTTTGAAAAACTGCCGAACTCCACAGCTTCTGCAGAGTGAGTTAGAGGGTTGAAGTTTATTAGGTACATTGCGTTTATGTTGACTTATGTGTTCTGTTAAGTCCTGGCCTGCGACCTCTCAAAAGCTTTCGATTGCGTGGTGACGGAAATTCTATTAGAAAAACTTAAACACTATGGAATCCGTGGGACAGTGCTATCTCTGATTGAATCATATCTAACGGACCGCATTCAAGTTGTTAAGTGGAGAAAGGAAACATCGGAGGAAAAAAGGGTTAATGTTGGGGTTCCTCAGGGGTCCATTCTGGGACCTCTTCTTTTCATTTTATATATAAATGACTTGCCTGTGAATCTACCCTTTTTGTCTGTTCTTCATGCCGATGACACAAATATATTGAATGTTTCTCCAACAACTCGAGAATTAAGGGAAATGAACGTCTATGAACGGCTATGGCGAGGGCGAACAGATGGTTTTCATGCAACGGTCTCAAGCTGAATACCAACAAAACACAAACACTGACACTTGGTAAAATGAATAATGTGGAGAACAGGAAGAACTTGACCATACTGGGAGTTACTTTCAGCGATACACTCACCTGGCGGGACCATACCACTGCACTATCCAGAAAACTATCAACAGCCATATATGTCATGAGGAGAATAAAAGCTGTGACATGCCCGGTATCTGTAAGAATAGCTTATTTTGCTCACTTCCACTCTGTAGCAGTTTATGGCATATTGGTGTGGGGCTATGAATCGGATATGTGGAGAGTGTTTCTGAAGCAGAAGGAGGCCATTAGGGTGCTAAGTGGCGTATCCTCAAGAACCAGCTGCAGAGATCTATTTAAAGAGCAGAAGATACTCACTGTTCCAAGTGTGTTCATTATGGAATGTCTGAAGCACGTCCATGGCAATAAAGACAAATACCTCACCAATAGGGATGTGCATGGGTATCATACCAGAAATAGGAACGCACTGGCAATGGATTACCACCGGATGAAGAAAATGCAAATCAGCACAAATTATGTGGCCATTAAATTGTATAACAAGCTGCCAAATACAGTCCGAACCCTCACCATTGCAAGGTTTGCAAAAGATGTGAAGCGCTTCCTGGTTGAAGACTGCTTTTACTCCGTAGACGAATACTTAGATTTTAAATTTTGATTCATGTACATGTATTTTATTTTATTGTTGTACTTATACACTATGTGACATGCCATGTAGATTTTTTTTTATTGATGGCGAAATAAATGAATATGAATATTATGAATCCGTTCTTGGTTTCAACTCATTTTATCAACCGCCCTGCATTTCGTGGTGAATATTCCGAATAATCAGTACGCGATGCACTTTGTGAATTTTTTTTTACGATAGAGGGTTGAAATTTGTTGTGTGATTGAGTTGAAGCTGAAATACGTTTCTTCGTTATTTGTTTTTAGCTTGTATTTCAAATTTCAAACGAGATAATAAATAATCTTTTTAAATTAAGAGTAAGTAGCAACAGTACAGGACCAAAAATAATTTTTTTCGAAAATAATATACATTTTCAAAGAAAGCGTGAGCAGTATCGCAGCGAAAAGAAGAAAATAATTCATTTCATTGTGAAAAAACATTTCTCGAAGTGCATCGCATATTGATGAAAGGAAGTCAAGATGCGATTCGAGCGGAATAAAGTCTTTGCGAAGAGCTGGTTGGAAAATTGTAGAAACTGTCAGAAAATCGTACCTTAATATCAATTCCACGTACCACATTTCGACCCTTAAACTGCAATCTTTATTGGAGAAATGGTGACGTAGGAATATAAATTATTATTCCAAAGGGAACATTCTTTATATGAACTCAATACAAATTTTCAACCCTCGAGCTCAATTTGAGGATTTTGGGGCTGCAAATATCCTTCGGAAACTTGTTTTTAAAATCCAGACAGCATTTAAAAAACCGAGAATGCTAAATATCGAATATGTTATTTAAAATCCATTTTCACTTTTTCTGCTACCAGATACCGAATTTCAGCACATTTGGTCTGATGGAAGCCGCTGGAGATGCCAATATGTACCTGACATCGTGGCCTAGGAGGTTTAAGAAAGACATATAGGGGAAGGTTGCCAATATTGGACCGAATTTTAGATTTCTTATCATAGTTTCCAATGATAACACAAAATCAATCTTATAACTGTTCCCTAGGACCCTTAGGGATGTTGGCTACTTGCAGGAATTTTTGCAGATTTTTTTTAAAATCTTATATATTATATAACCGTTTTAAAAAACCTCTGCAAGTGGTTCAATATAGGAAACTGGTTTCCAAAGTTGGACCTGGGGGTTCCCAAATTGGACCATAATATTTAAATAATCAAAAAATGTTTTAAATGAGTAAGGTAATACAAAATTGCCGTTATAATTGAAAAAAAAGTTTATTCTACAAAAAATCTGTGATTAATTTTAAAAAATTTGAAAACATTTTAAGGACTTCGTCAAAAGAAAAAAAAAGTTCAGGATATGTTCGAAAATAAACAACAAAAATAAAGTCTTAAAACTAGCTAACACTATAAAAAATAGGTATCATGTGTTGAACACAAACAAATAAACACAAATACAAAAAGCTTGAAATAATGAATCTAATCACCAGTGCAAAAATCACAAATAAATTTTTCCTTTGAAGGTACATTGCCACATGATTCATGTACCCAATCTCTGCATTTCAGACATTGGATCATATCTTCAACGACACATTCTCTACAAAATTTGCAATACCACTCGTGCAGCTGTCAATTGATTTTCATCAACGGTTTTTTCTAAAATATCAAAAAAACTATAGACATTTTCGCGATTAAACCCCTTGCATCGTGCTATGGATGTGGACTCCGGTTGTCTAAGTGTGAGAATGGGATGTCGTCGCATGAAGGAGTAGAACCACTTTTTGCCAGCTAAACCTTTCTCTTTGTTAAAATTATGTTTTCTGTGGTTCTTTTCGGCCAATTCAAAAGCAGCTTTGCGCACGTCCTTTATTGTCACTTCAAAAAACACTTTTTCCAAATAAAGAATATGATTAGCCAGTGCGCGTCCTCAAGTTCTTTGGAAAACACGGTGCTTTGTCCAAAGCTTTTAACATCTTTATTGGCAAATTTATTTTTGGATTCAACATGCCTTTCAAATGTCGATTTTGGAATATTGTAAATTCGGCATGTTTCATTTAATCCATATTTTTTTGCATTAAACGCAGTTATAGCTTTCTTCATGTCTGTTTGGCACCACTGTCCATATGGTTTTCTATTCTTTTTCTCATCGGAAGACATCCTACAACCAAAAAAATGTGTTAGTTTCCTAAATTGAAAACCGTTCCAATTTAGAAAACCACATAGTGGTCCACTTTAGGCAACCACCACGTGATTTTACAAAACTGAACCGTAGACAAAAAGAAAGAAACAATATGACTAGGTAATAGGCGGAATGAATAGAGAAAAACTCACTTGATAATTAGGTAATATCAGCTTTTCCTAAGGGATTGACAGTGGCTCTGTATTTCCTTAGGGATGTAGTGGAATTCATACATCAAAATGGAGAAATTCACAAATTTCGCTGTCAACGCCAAGCGCTAGCCGACAACTAGTTGAGTTCGGTGCCAATCAAGGGTTCTTGGTAGGGGTAAGATACCATGTTGTCACATGAATTTTCGATTCCGTAGTTTCGGAGAAAAGTGGGGTGGTCCAATTTAGGTGGCGGTTCAATGTAGGCAACCTTCCCCTACTACTCTTGCACTTGACTATTAACTTTCGATACAGTGCAATAGTCTATTATTGTCGGGAAGTATTGGACTAATGAATAAAATTCACAGATTTTTAACTTTAATATGACACGCCAGTAAAAACCTTCTGACTGAATAAAAACTCGAAAAACCCTATCGCAGCGAGCTGCATTGGAAGAGCAGGTTTTCATAACGTATCCAGTTTAAAAAATATATTCAATAAATTATGATTTTTTTTCCAAATTCAATAAAATGCGCCTAATGTGTAAACAATATTTATTTTCTCCCCGGGCGTCAACCCCCCAACCAATTCGTACCAAAACCAATCACATCCAAGGTATCATATGAAACTACGTACTTACAAACTTTTAACCCTATTTCTATAAAATTGCGCCCTTCATCGTGTTAACAAGATTTATCTCCTCCTCCGGGGGACCAACTCTCCAACCAATTCATATAGAAATGAATACCATACAAGATATCGTACGAAACTACCTACCTACAAAGCTTCAACCCTATGGTACCAAAAATGCGCCTTCTATCGTGTGAACAAGACTTATTTCACTGGGGAGTCAACCTCCCAAACAATTCGCACGTAAACAAGATTTTTTTCTTCCCCCAGGGGGTCAAGCCTCCAACCAATTAGAACCAAAACCAATTCCATCCAAGATATCTTTCTAAAATACGTACCTAAAAACTTTCAACCCTATTACTCCAAAATTGCGACCTTTATCATGTGAACATGATTTATTTCTTCCCCCAGGGTCAAACCTCCAACTGATTCGAACCAAAACTAATCACATTCAAGATATCATAAAAAACTACCTAGATACAAACTTTCAACCCATTTGCTACAAAATTGCGCCTTCTGTCATGTGAACAAGATTTATTTCTTCTCCAGGGGGGTCAACCCCTCAACCAATTCGAACGAAAAATAATCATATGCAAGATATCATACGAAACTACCTATTTACAAACTTTCAACCCTATTCCTTCAAAATTGCGACCGTTATCGTGTAAACAAGATTTATTTTTCCCTCAGGGGGGTCAACACCTCAACCAATACGAACATACATATATATATATATATATATATATATATATATATATATATATATATATATATATATATATATATATATATATATATATATATTATATATACACAGGGTGTCCCGTAAATAACACGCCAGAGTGACACTGGAGGTAAATTGGCGTCAGGTCAATCAGATTACATCAACATGACCTCAGTAAAAGTTTTCTGGTTTTCGAGATATTGTCACTCTTATGTTTCTTTCAAAAATCTATACTTTTTGGTAATTTTCTCGCCTCATAAACATAAATAAGTTCTAACTCCTGTTTTTTTTTCTTTTTATGCTATCATCAATATATAGTTGAGACAATCGACCTATTATTTCATTAAAAACTAGCTCGCTAACCTAAAAAAAAATCAATTTGTTTCAATTTGTTTTAAATCCGAAAACGTTGAGTAAAGTTTGACTATTTGCTGTGAAAAAATATTGTACCAGACAGAATCAGCAAATCATCTTAAAAACTAGCCTTTTTAATGCTCTTTCGAAAACGGTATAACATTTGTGGTTTTTTTCTTTCAAAAGTCATAAAATTCCAATTTTTGTCATTGAAGTCGTGCTACTTACGGAATACACTGCGCCGCAAATTTAACGCATAGCTTAAATATTTCCTAAGTTTTGACTGAATATTTTCTATAGTAGCTCCGTTCTTTGAGAAAAAGCAGTAGTTATAAGATGATCAAAAAAATGAATAAACTTATTGTACAGGGTGTTTGAATAGCGATCTGTTTTCTTAGTCCAAGTTTACATCCTTCTGTGGGCAATATCGGGTAGCTCAGGCAGAAAAAAAATAGACGGTATTATAATCGCATGACTTCTGGGTAATTTGTTTTTCAATCGTCTGTTTATCTTGAGCCACTGGAAAGATGTTCATGTTTTTATAATTCTCACATTTTTCAAACGAAATTTTCTAAAATGTTTTTGTTAATTTGCGAAGAAGGCTGTGTATTCAAAATTTCTTTACAAGTAGAAACTGTGTTTATTTGGTTTTGTATATCTCTCCATACTACAATCCTGGCTACCCGATATTGCCTGCAGAAGGATGTAAACTTGGACGAAGAAAACATGTCGCTATTCAAACACCCTGTACAATAAGTTTATTCATATTTTTTGATCATCTTATAACTATTACATTTTCTCAAAGAACGGAGCTACTATTTGTTGAAAAATTTATTCAAATCGGATCACTGCCTGAGAAAATATTCAGTCAAAACTTAGGAAATTTATAAGCTATACGTTAAATTTGCGGCGCAGTGTATTTCGCAAGTAGCACGATTTTTAGACTTTTGAAAAAAAAAACCACAAATGTTATACCGCTTTCGAAAGAGCATTAAATAGGCTAGTTTTTAAGATCATTTGCTGATTCTGTCTGGTACAATATTTTTTTCACAGTAAATAGTCAAACTTTACTTAAGGTTTTCGGATTTAAATTAAATTGAAACAACTTAATTTTTTTTTTGAGGTTAACGAGCTAGTTTTTAGTGAAATGATAGGTAGATTGTCTCAACCATATATTGATGATAGCACAAGAAAAAAAACCATGAGTTAGAACTTATTTATATTCAAAACAGGCGAGAAAATGAACAAAAAGTATAGATTTTTGAAAAAAACATAAGAGTGGCAATATCTCGAAAACCAGAAAACTTTTACTAAGGTTATGTTGATGTTATCTGATTGACCTGAAGCCAATCTACCTCCAGTGTCACTCTGGCGTGTTATTTACGGGACACCCTGTATATATATATATATATATATATATATATATATATATATATATATATATATATATATATATATATATATATATATATATATATATATATATATATATATGAAATTGAGTTTTTGACCCAAGCATCATAAAAACTCATGAAACGAAAAACTATCTTGGTCCTAGGTTCAACTTTGCTAATCGCACCCATTTTAATAAGCAGGTATTCAAAGTGAAAACCTGCTAGTAACTAATTTAAATTTGAATTAATTGTGAAGGTTTGAGTATATTGCAGATAAATTGCTCAGGCATCTGTTTTACCTAATTACTATCTTAATAATGAAGTAGAAACTCTGTTTGAGCCAATCGAATTGACAGAATGATCAGCAGTTAATTTTAACTCAAAAAATTCTATGAAAACGGAAATGTTATCTTCGAATGATAAAGTGGTAGCAGTCTTCATTTCGCTATGTGAAATGGGCTAATGTTTCAGCCCTCCTGAGGCCTCCTAATGGCCTCGTTTTTCCAACCATATAGCAATCATATATTGATCCGACGTCAATCATTACACAGTAACACAATTTCGTGGAATTGTACACCACCCTTGCGTTCCAGCTTCAATCATAGTTATGTTCAAGCTATCTATCTCCACTGCACGACCAGTTTCATGAAAAACTAATTTAATAAATAATTATATACTCCACAAAAATAGTTACCGTTTCTACAAAAACATTAGTTCCTACACTAATTTACGATGGACCTGCTGATCGAATGAATTTACTGTTATAAAATTGCTTCAAGTAAATACACACACACAAACACACACACACACACACACATATATATATATATATATATATATATATATATATATATATATATATATATATATATATATATATATATATATATATATATATATATATATATATATATTATATATAATATATATGAAAAATTCATTCGAAAAACGGACGATTAATCAAATCAAATTAACCCTTCAACGGAGCTTATTTCATGAGACTCGACGACATGAAATACCCATTCATCCTTCAAGGGAGAATGTTAGCACACACAGGAAATACTTGACAGTCTATTTCTCTCCTCAACATCAGTAGTGTCCTGCCCTTCGCCTTCAATGAAGAAACCAGGAGTATATAGATTGGATTGTGAGGAATATAAGCATCTTACCTACATAGACCAGACTGAAAGATGCATCGAAAGACGGCTGCGGAAACATAAAAAAAATCAAAAATACGCTTTTCAAAAACTACAAACACAATATCTATCTTTTCACATAAATTTCTACACACCTATCTGTGAAAAAGGTACTAAACTTAGTTTTGGAAGCGATGCAGATCAATAAGAATAATAAATATTGTAAGTATACTTTGCTTAATAACCATGTAGACCTAATCGATTTACCCCTACAAAATACGTCTTTTCATAAGCACTGGAAAGCAGCATCGATTTAACACCAAGAAGTCATCACCAGGCAGCAGAACGTAAAGAAAAATAAAAAAACTCGTGAGAAGTAGAGCTCCGTCGATAAGGTCGTATTCTTCCCGCGAAATGCATCGCGTCGAGATGCGAATCGAATTTAATGAATTAAGGCTTGAAAAACCGAAATAAAACTTTGTAAATAATTTACTTTATTGAAAAATAAGAACTGAAGAATCACACTTTATTAGCAAGCGGTAATAAAAATTAGAAAATAATTTATTTTATTCAAAAAAATGACAACCTCACGAAGTGCATCGCTTACTGATTTGAAACATCGAACTCAATCTTCTACTTTCAACCCTGTAACTAAATCTGCAGAAGCTGTGAGATTGAATTAATTTTTGAAAACCACTAAATAATAAGAAATAAATACATGACATATAAAACAATCCTTTCAGTCAGTGTTTTAACCCAAGATACTCAGATTACTATTGAGCCACATTATTGTTAAAATTGATAAAAACAATTTTCGTTCTTTCCGATTTTCTGAAAAAGTTAAATAACTATTCAGTTAATAATATCAATTCTTCATTTGTATCTAGAAAAAGATGATACCATTAATCTATGCATTTACCAAGAAGAAAGGTTATTAAGCTACCTAGCTCGTCAACTCTTTTTTTTGCAATTTCTTCTCATATAAAATCGATTTAATGATTTTATATGAGAAGAAATTGCAAAAAAATTAGTTGACGAACTAGATAGCTATGATGAGTCTATTTAATTTTGATTTCAATTCACATTGGAGTACTCTAAAATAAACTATTCGAAGATGTACCTCAGCAGAAAAAGGTTAATAAGCATTATTTCAACTACAGCCGGGTTTGGTTGAAGTAAGCTTGACCTAATAAATTGGAATGAAAGGAAGCGTGGATACTTTTATCGAGCGCTAAGAAGTTTTTCCCAAGTGGATTTTTCTTAACGATAATCGGGTTTCGTTAAAATCTGGGGTTGCCACTGAGATGGAATAATGATTAAAACAGAATTCCAGCCTATCTGGAGATTTTGTCTTTTATTCCTGATTTTAACCAAATTTTCAAATAATATAGGTAGGTATAGACTTCGAAAAAGATTAACACACATAAAAGTAATGGTTTGAAGAAATTTAATAATTTTATGAAACTTATTAAATTGAATCTATCCTTCTAGATTCTCCGGATCAGCATTGTAGAAAAATGCATGAGCAGCATGCTCAAAATAAAAACTATGGTTTGAAAACCTCGCTTTAATAGCAAACCAAAATGAAAATTAGAAAAAAATTCATTTTATTGAAACGAATTCGTGTACCTACTGTAGAATCACGTTTAAATAGCAAGCCGCAGGTAATAAAAATTAGAAAATAATATATTTTATTAAAAAACAAAGAAGAATTCGCTAAGTTTTCCCGAAGTGCAGCGCGGTTGAGGAAAATAGTTAAAACCCACAAAGGAACATATTTTGACTCAATTTTTGTACCTTTCTCAACCTTCCAACTCAATCTGCAGATGATGTGGAGTTCAGACAATTTATGTACTTGGAAAAACATATAAATGAAAACACAGATATCTACGAAGAAATGGCGGCCATTCTAGAATTTTACCCAAATTTTAGGAATTTCGTTCAGCCCTGAAAACCTCTCCAGATACCAAATTTCATCCCATTTGGTTTGATGGGTGCTGCGGGAGACGCCAGTATGTACCGGGCATATATATATATATATATATATATATATATATATATATATATATATATATATATATATATATATATATATATATATATATATATATATATATATATATATATATATATATATATATATATATATATATATATATATATATATATATATATATATATATATATATATATATATATATAATTATATATATAGGTATACATATACAGGGTAACCCGTAAATAACACGCCAGAGTGACACTGGAGGTGGAATAGCTTCATGTCAATCAGATAATATCAACATGACCTCGGTAAAAGTTTTCTGGTTTTTGAGATATTGCCACTCTTATGTTTTTCAAAATATCTATACTTTTTGGTCATTTCTCCCCTGTTTTGAATATAAATAACTTCTAACTTATGGTTTTTTTCCTTGTGCTATCATCAATAGTTGCTTGAGACAACCGACCTATCACTGCATTCAAAACTAGCTCGCCGACCTTGAAAAAGAATCAAGTTGTTTCAATTTTATTCAAATCCGAAAACCTTAACTGAAGTTTGACTATTTACTGTGAAAAAATATTGTACCGGAATGAATCAGCAAGTGATCTTAAAAACTAGCCTATTTAATGCTCTTTCGAAAACGGTATAATATTTGTGGTTTTTTTCTTTCAAAAGTCTAAATATTCCAATTTTTGTCATTGCTACTTCTTAAGAGGTTAGCGAGCTAGTTTTTAATGAAAAACCATAAGTTAGAAGTTATTTATATTCAAAACAGGCGAGAAAATGACCAAGAAGTATGGATTTTTAAAAGAAACATAAGAGTGGCAATATCTCGAAAACTAGAAAACTTTTACTAAGGTAATGTTAATTTTATCTGATTGACCTAGAGCCAATCTACCTCCAGTGTCACTCTGGAGTGTTATTGTGGGACACCCTATATATATATATATATATATATATATATATATATATATATATATATATATACATATACTGGATGTCCCACGACGATTATGACAGTAAATATCTCGGAACCCGAGAGTAGTAGAGAATTATAATCTTTGGGTTGTAAATTAAAGCAATTGGTGCAGCTGTTTTTGGTATTATGTTACCCAATGAGAATTTTAAATGGATAAAAAACTACTTCCGCACCTTAGTGTTGCCTTCCGATACGCTGAAATAGTCTTTTCTTTCGGAGAAAATACAACTGACAAAGATTTTTCCATATTTTAAACAATTACCAGCTAGTGCAGAATAATACTCGCATCGTAATCAGCTTAGAGCCTACTGGGAAAGCGGAAATTTTCATTACGGAATAAAGGAAAGTTTTGAATTGGGTTCCCAGGAAACATTAATTTGCACTATGAATGATTCATAATGCTGGGGAGGCAATCCAAGTTTTAATTGATAATTCGTAATTCACTTAAACGTCTATGCAAATAGTCTGATTGTTATATTCACTGAGGGTTAAATTAATAGAATGTGAAAATTTGTACACCAAAAAAGTCACAAGTTTGGGAGTTTAGGTATATGAGGAGTGAATGTGAGCTGTTTTTAAAATTCAGTATTTAGTCGTATTTTTCTAGAAAAGAATTATTTCTGAGGTTTTGAGATATCAGTTTTTTCAATATTCTACATGAAGTGAACAAGAAAATTTTTTCAATAACTTAAAAAATTATCAAAAAAATTTCCAAGGGAGCTGAGTATATTTATTCCCCGATGAAGATTTCACAACCCAACAGTGAATTATAGAAATCGTCAAGTCACCCCGACTCAAAATCTGCATACAAATGTTTCGATCTTATTAGATCTCATCAGTGCAGCTTATTTGACTCGGAGTGAATTTACAAATTTCTAATTGTTTCCCAATACAAATCGTGACCTAGCTACTATCTGGATAACTATCCAGAGTGCCCTCCGCCAAATAAATTAGGAAGCCGCAATTCACTGTTTAGATTGAAAATTCAGAATTCTGTCGAGAGGACAAATACTACCTGACATGAATATGTCCACTCTAGAACAGTAGCGTATGGGATTACAGAGGAAACTAACTGAGTGTTTAAAAACTCTGGACGTACTCACGAGAGCGTGCTCCGTAAATAATTGTAGCGATAGTCGCAATATTCAACAATCAATTCATGTGAAATATACTTGTTCGTCATAGTCATAGTATATAACTGTTTCGGTCTTATTAGATATCTTCAGTGCAGCTTTCATGACTTGGAGTGAATTGGCATATTTCTAATTAATCTGTTCACTTCATGTGATATATGAAACTGATTATGGTCAACAAGTATGTTTCACATGAATTGATTATTTAATTGAGGTTATAATGTTCATAAATCAGCAAAGGAAGCAATGTTTGAATATTTCAAACAGTATATGACAATTCTTCAAAAACCACACTAATTTTCTACTAGTTTCACTAATATTCATCGTATCAGCCGTTTTTCAAGGAGAGAAATAATAAATTTATAGAGCTTTAAAGTTATATATTATCCGAAAAGACACAGAGGAAGGAAATGTTGGAACATAAAATAACTGTTTGACGCTGTAGATTTACCGAAGTGAGCACTATGTCACGCAAATTCAAGATATATCGTGTAGGCAGTCAAGTGTTGAGGTTTCAGCTGTCGTGGGAATATTTCCTCCAATGGTAAATGAGCACTTTTGGTCTGTCGTGTACTTTCTCTGTGGAATGAATGACTTTCTTCGCCTCATTGTTTGTTGATGTTGTTTGTTAAGGAACATGATGTTATCACATTTTTTAACTTACTAATGAATGAACAATTTATAGTGCCGTTGTGTAACTACTCTTAGCTTATCTTATCGAATATTTATTACGAAATCCTAAATATATACTGAAGAATTTGTTTAAAACAATTTGTTTAAAACAATTTGTTCAAAACAAATTGTTTAAAACAAATATTCAATTTTCAACAAGTTTATATTTTCATCATTGTATTTTCATAAACCAGTCTTATTCAGTGTAATTTTTCACCATATATTTCTTATTGTAGACGATCATTTTCATTCATAAAATGGTTTTTTGAGAAACGAAATTATTATATATTAGCTGCCCTTGTATCATACAACTTAGCGTTTTCTCTTCCCTATTGTGTGACATGAAATACTTAATATTATTATCATTTTATATATATATATATATATATATATATATATATATATATATATATATATATATATATATATATATATATATGTTCAGAAAGATTTTCGCGGTCGGAAGTATTTAAAAAACTTGGTTCTCGGGATGAACCGCGTAAAAGATTTGAAAAATCTCGACGTTTCGGCTCCTTTTGCGAAGCCATCTTCAGGAGAATTAGAAGGGAAAATAATTCAGATACGTGGCCTCAATCTGCCTACTTCACGAATCGAATTAGAAGGAATCGGAAATAATACGATTACGTGGTCTCAACCTGCCTACTCCACAAACCGTACTGCTTCCTGTCAACTCTGAAGTCTCAACCTGCCTACTCTTCAGAGTCAACTGACGGGCCGATCGTCGCGTGGCCGTATTTATAGGGAAGGAGGGCGGGTACTCCATTGACGTAGTTATTGACGTAGTATTGACGTCAATGGGGTATTCACGCACGGTACCAGTGCGGGATGCACTCCGATTGGGTGTGACACGGCGACCGCTGAGAAGCGGCTTCCATGCTGATGGGAGTCTGTGACTGTCATCTCTGGTGTTCAAACAATTTGGACGTTTTTCTATTTCTACAGCTTCACGAAAAATTCGGGATTTGAAAGATCGGACGGGAGCAATAGTTCTTGTATTGGGGAAATCGATAATGTGGCCTGTTTGGGTGTGATGTTGGGAAAGGGCGTTGGTGATATCTGAATGTCTTACTGAAAGTGAATGTTCCTTGGCACGGACCTGAATTCGTCGGTTTGTTTATCCTATATAAGAACGAGGACAATTGGAACAGGGAATCTCATAAACACCGTGATTTTCGTTAGGAATTTTATCCTTGACGGATCTGACCAGATGGGAGAGTTTTTGTTGGGTGTTGGGTGGT
The DNA here is from genome assembly GCA_030704885.1 of Cynegetis impunctata. Classification (NCBI taxonomy): domain Eukaryota; kingdom Metazoa; phylum Arthropoda; class Insecta; order Coleoptera; family Coccinellidae; genus Cynegetis; species Cynegetis impunctata. Next base: position 171,359 of record JARQZK010004466.1, on the reverse strand, counting down.
GAATATTTTATATATATATATATATATATATATATATATATATATATATATATATATTGTAAATAAAACTTCACAGTTTTTGATTTTCACTATATCTTGTTAACATGACCATTGTTTCACCAATACACAGTGGCTTCTTCAGATGTATAAAACATACTAAAACGAAAATATTGAAAGATGAAAGAAGGTAATATACAATAAGAAAGGGAAAAACCTAAACGTAATTACTTAGCAGGTAGAAAGTTCAAACTGATAATGACTTGGGAAAACACAATAGGCATAAATATTCAATATTACATCTAGAAAAGATTCAACAACAGTGAACTATTCATATCTAATTGGTCATTTAACAAATTTTTGGATTTTTCCATACTATTAATTTCAAGAGCTTCTAATAAATTGAGTTTATAGCCTTTCTTTTCTACATGTAATATTTCAAATTCACCATTAAAAATATGATTTTGTTCTAGGAGATGTGATGCATAAGTAGAATCTAATTTTTCCTTGTCGTAACTTCTTTTATGTTCTGATATTCGAACTACAAAGTTCCTGCCAGTTTGGCCAACATATACTTTAGGAAATGAACCACAAGTTAGCTTATAGATCCCTGATTTATTTTGTTAGGTAGTTTTATCTTTTGAATTTTTAATATGTTTTCCAATGGTTTTCTGAGTTATGAATGCTATTTTACAATTTCTATTTGACAATTTTGAGTGTTGGGTCTCCTATATAAGTTAATAATTCAAAGTTTTTATCATTATCTATTACGTTCGGATACATATATATATATATATATATATATATATATATATATATATATATATATATATATATATATATATATATATATATATATAGAGATTTGGTTTGATTTTTGGTTGTTCCAGGTTCGTAAAAATACTTTAAATTACTAGATTAATTCGTTTAATAGACGTTTCAGGAGTAGTACTCCCTTCCTCAGTATCTTAGTATAGACAACAAAATAAACATAAAAATAGAAACATCTAGAGTATAAAACAATATCGTCAAACAATTATTATAATATATATTTAGAAAATGATTTTGTTTGACGATATGTTTTTATACTCTAGATGTTTTTATTTTTATGTTTATTTTGTTGTCTATACTAAGATACTGAGGAAGGGAGTACTACTCCTGAAACGTCTATTAAACGAATTAATCTAGTAATTTAAAGTATTTTTACGAACCTGGAACAACCAAAAATCAAACCAAATCTCTATAATATAAACGACCAGGTAATAAGGTGAAGTGAGAAATTTTTAATATATATATATATATATATATATTATATATATATATATATATATATAATATATATATATATATATATATATATATATATATATATATATATATATTATATATATATATATATATATATATGGTGTTGGTGAATAAGTGCGACAAATTTCAGAGGGTGATTCTGCATGAATAAATAATGACTTTTGTTATATTGTTTGGAGATACGGGGTGTTAAAATTTTATTCAGATATGCAAATGAAATTTTTCTGGATTTCAAGAGGTAGCTATTGCGCATATTCTGACATGCAATTAAGAATTTTATGTTCATCATTGGCGCGCATATGGGTAATGATCTCAATTTTATTAAAGAAAAAAATGGTACGCCACTGAGATATTTCAAAGTAACTATAATTTTTGAAATACTCGTTCAATTTGAGATAAAAAAATATTATATATTGTCATTGTTAAAAATAAGTTTAAAAATCAATTTTTATGTGTAATTGTGTAAATCCTTAGTGTAGATTCGGCGAGGATATATTCACGCTCTAAGGTACTACGATATATAGATGTATGAAGGGCTGAAAATCCGCAGAAACGTTATCTTATTATATGACTTCAAGCTTATAGTGAGGAAGTTTGTGCCCAAAACTGAGAAACAAAATTATTTATATATATATATATTTATATATATATATATATATATATATATATAGATATATAGATATATATATATATATATATATATATATATATATATATATATATGTAAGGTTTATTTTTTTTTTTATTTTATGTTTTTTATCATTATTTTTGTTGTATTATATCTTTATTTCTCCTGTAGAAGACACAAAAAAAGTGTTGATATATTGAGAATTTTTTGAATATATAAATTTATAAACATATATTTTACTCTATAGACAGAATATTTCCGATATTTACATTCTATTATATATATATATATATATATATATATATATATATATATATATATATATATATATATATGTATATATATATATATATATCTATACACACATATATATATATATATATATATATATATATATATATATATATATATATATTTATATACAGTGTGTCGCATTTAAGATGAAGACACCCCCATATTATGGTTATTTAAAGAAGCACAGATTTGAATTTTCGTACAGTCATAAACTGTGATGGGTTATATTTTTTAAGATACTCAACTGAATTCTAAATTTCAAACTCGGCCTACTACGAATTGACAAATAGGACCGATTCTCAATATTTTGGTTCGCGTTAGAGATATGGAAAAAAGTTATGAGAAAAAGTGGTTCAGAAAATTTTTTTAGGACCATATACCAATTTTCATTACTAAATTCGCATTTTCAATTTTATCAATATTTTGGTTCTAATTCAAAATTATTAAGTTTATCTCTCAATTTTATAACTAGTACGCTATGGAAGCTAAGAACTTGACTACTTGATAATTCAATAGTGTTATGTATTCACATATTTCAATAAAATAATTAACACAAAGGAAGGAGAATTTTATCTTATAATATTTTATTCTTATAACTGATTAAATTTAGAGAAGATTTATAAAACAATAATTTTTCTGATACAAAATAATTAATTAACTGTAATTAGATGAGGTCTCTCTCAACTAGATCACCGTCTATTCGAATACATTTTTCGATTCTTTTTCTATTCTGTCTAGCTACTCGTCTAAGTTCAGGGATGCTGTTTTCTTGACATGATGCTTGTCTTATTTTCTCACAAAGTTCATCTCGATATCTGGGGCTTTTTTTATAGACCTTGTTTTTTAACATGCCCCGAAAATAAAAATCGAGGGGTGTTATATCGGGAGACCTCGGAGGCCACAGTTCTAAAGGACTATTTCTTCCTATACAGCGCATAGGAACATTTTTGTTCAACCACTCACGAACAATTCTTGAGTTATGAATAGATGCGCCATCGAGTTGCAAGTACATATCATGTCGCACATTAAGAGGAAGATTTTCAATTGTATCCCAAAATCATCCATTGAGAAAATTAACGAAACGGTCAGCATTTAGTGTCTCAAGTTAAACTCTGCAGCAACTTGTCTGCTGCTACGAGAATTATCACCAAATAACCGAATTATGTCGATTTTTTCACGTACAGTTAATGGCATTTTCATTCTCTGATCACTAATTCACTAAATTAAACTTAACGCAATACTTCAAACTAACTAGTATTTGAGACTCCTGTCAATTTTATTATTTTCCATGGCACACTAAGTATAAAATTAAAAAAAGGAAAACTCGTAATAATTTTGGGATACCAAAATATTGAAAAATTAAAAATGCGAATTTTATCATGAAAATTGGTATATGGGCCTAGAAAAATTTTCTGAACAACTTTTTCTCATAACTTTTTTCGATATATCTAACGCGAAACAAAATATTGCAAATCGGCCCTATTTGTCAATTCGTAGTAGGCCGAGTTTAAAATTCAGAATTCAGTTGAGTATCTTAAAAAATATGTCCCACCACCGTTTATGACTGTACGAAACTTCAAATCTATATTCCTTTTAATAACTGATATATGGGGGTGTCTTCATCTTAAATGCGACACACTGTATATATATATATATATATATATATCTTTTTTTTTTGTTGCTATTATATAATTTAATATATTTTTCAGTTTCAATTATTTCATTACCCCTTACATTTTGTGCCACGACTAATGGTCTTACTATATAAAACGTTATTTAACTATTAATCATAGAGTACCACTGAAACTCGTGAACGCTTACAAATATTCATATCTTACACTGGATTCGAACTTGATATCGACTGACCATAGATCCTTTTTCCAACCGTGTAGCTATACTATTGCGAATTCTAATGATAATATAGGGATAAATTATGTTTGAATATTGTTATTATATTGTCTGAAGTGGACCTTCACAATATTCATCGATTTATCGCTTTCTTAACAATTTAGGAAATGGAATTCCATGAATAGTTTTGACAATATCTTCGACCTTACCTTTTTCTGACATATAAAATATAATCTTCTCACGTGTCCTTTCGCATTTTTATCGCGTAGGTATTCATCAAAATCCGTTACATCAAGTCCACAATTCTCCAGCGAATTGAAAGAGGGGTATTCAGTTTGTGATTGAAATTTGCCAGATGGCCTCCAAAAATAATCCGTGAAGTTGAGAAGGAACCGAGAAAACTGAATATAACGGTCGTTCTATGAGAAGTTGGGTGAAGCGAACGAACGAAGTTGGATAAAATAATACCTGATACGAAAAAATCGCTCTTGTAAGCAGTATTAGCTTCGACGGAATACTGTCAAAACAAGTTTATATAAAATCTGGAATTTTTATTAAGTTTTCCGTTTAGTTGAGTTCTAAATGAAAGCGTAAGCTACAGTTCCAACAGAAAAACATTGTGGAACATTTTGTTGCTTAATGTTTCTCTTTGTTGCCGTGGGTAGAAAGTTATGACAACTTACCTACGTACATTTCTTGTTTCCACTGAAGCAACTAAAATTGTCAATAGTTGCATATTGTTTAGTAGAAACAATTATTGCCGAAACAATAAAGAAATGTTAAGGAAAATTTAGGAACATTTTGGAACATTTACGGAAACAAGCAACAGCAACAAAAACGTCATGTGAATTACTAACGTCACACATCGATAAAAATGTGTAAAGCTTCATTTCACGAATCGGTGTGTGAAGTGCCATGCTTTTCTTATGGGATTTATTTCACGCACCGGTGCCATAAGAGTCCATACAAATTCACACACCGGTCGCTGGTCTAGGTAGCGGTGGCGAGAGAAATTGACAAATATGACAGTTCCCGCAGAGTGAAGTTCAGAGTTACATCAGTTAATAGACCGTAAGTAGTAATTAATTACCCTCTGAATTAATAAATAGTACGACGAAATTTTGATTTAAACCGATGAGCCGTGTATTTCACGCAAATTCCTGATGGACAGCATTGAAGTACTCCCATCAACTCCTCCAAATATAACGTTGGCAGCCAGTGAAGCAAGTTCATCGTTATTGCCACAAAAATCGGGGACACACGAATTGCGGTCAAAATTTGAAGCAGGTAGAAGGGTACTTAGGTGGTTGTTTTCGACGACTGAATTGCTTGGATGGTTAATCTTTTTATCTTAAATCTCTATACATATCATGTATTAGGCGGTTAACCAGAAATATGGTAAAAATTGGCCTAACGATGTTGTTGACAAAAATTCAAAGAAAAGTAAAATGATAATCTGTCTCAAAGGGAAGGGGTGACGTATAAATATAAGGTAATCACCAAAACATTTAAAAAAATCTGGTGAAGTGGTGTGGTGTTGTACCAACAAAACGTGTAGTGCAAAAGTGTATACTTTGAACTCTATATTTTCAAAAAAATGTTCAGAAGCCAAAGTAACCGGTTGTCGTTTTCATCTTGCTCAGTCTTGGTAAGTTTTATTACATATTATGATGTATACCTACTTATGAAATAATTATTGTTTTGAATTATTATTAGGTGGCGCAAAATACAAAATCTTGGTTTAAGTTCAGAATATAAGAACATAGATTCCGAAATAGGACAATGGCTAAAACACGTCTTTGGATTAACTTTCCTTTCACCAGAGGAAGTGGGAGATTGTTTTGTAGAAGATTTTATGTCAGATAAACCTACTGGAGACGATAGAATTGACAAATTTGTCGATTATTTAGTGGAAACTTACATCGATGAAGATTCGAAAGTTTAGCAGAACCTGCAGCTCTCCGCACCCCAACATCAATCTTTTTATAGAAACGTTAAAAAGCATTCAAACAGATACTTACATTAAAATAAATTCTGTTATTGATAATAAAGCGAGATTTGTGCGAAAAAATGTATTAGATAAACAAGAGTTCATTAACAACAAAATTGGCCAGTACAATAAAAAAGATATTAGTAGGTATAATTTTGTAAAATGTGTTAGTTATAAGTTTAGTGAAGTAGTTTTATGATGTATATGCATGTATATGTAGTCTGTAGTATTGTATAATTTCTATGTTTTGTATATTATATATATCTTTATAAAAATTAGAACTTTTACTTCCAATTTACCCTCTTGCCCCTAAATAAGTTTCTGACCGCAGTTCGGTTGGAGATTAGGACTCCTCAGGTAGGCACAAAAATTTTGACCGCAATTCAGTCACTCTCGCAAAATCGACCGCAATTCGTGGGCACCGCAAAAATCGTTGGGAATTCACGAAAACACTTTGGAAAAGTTTATGCAATGGCGCAATACAAACAACGTCCAATCATTCTCCGAAAGGGTAATATTAACCTACCTATCTGAATTATCAACAAAGATTAAATCTTCTACCTTATGGAGTCACTAATCAATGTTGAAAAGCACCCTTAGTGTTAAGTACAACGTACAAATTGGTGATTATCCGAAAGTTCGCGCTTTCTTGAAACGGAAAAACGAGGGATACATTCCTAAAAAATCACGCGTTTTGGAAAAGGAACACGTATTAAAATTTCTCAAAGAGGCACCCGATGAAAAATATTTATTAACCAAAGTAAGTCCATTTGTATGAATATCGATAAATACTAATCTTTAAATTTTTAGCTTATTTTGTTGTTTGGGGTAGCTGAAGCCCTGCGCAGAGATGAGCTCTATAAATTAAAAATGGATGACATCCAAAATTTGGGAACAGTTCTTATTGTGTCAGTTAATGATACGAAGACTAAGGTTTCTAGAAAATTTACTGTTACTGAATACTTGGACATATATCACAAATACGTGGCTCTTCGTCCCAAGGATTATGCCGAAAATGAATTCTTTATTAATTATCAACGAGGGAAATGTACTCGGCAAGTGATTGGTATGAATAAGATAGGAAAAGTCCCTTCAGAAGTTGCCACATTTTTGAAACTCCCCAATCCCAACGAATTTACCGGGCACAGCCTACGGCGTTCATCTGCGTCTTTATTAGTCGAAGGTGGAGGAGATCTCCTAACGCTAAAAAAACACGGCGGCTGGAAATCATCCTCAGTGGCAGAAGCCTACGTGGAAGAATCCCTAACTAAAAAGATAGATGTCTGCAATAAAATGTTAACAACTGAGAATAATCGTAGTTATGTTGTCAATACCAACAGTACAAGCAGCACTAATTTTGTAGAGCAAGAGAAAGTAAATGTACATTTTGACAATTTACAAAATTGCAATATAACTGTTCATAATAATTATTATTGTAATAAAGAAAATTAGTCAAATTTTCCTTTAATTCAATCTCTAAGAAAAAGTATAGTGTGCACCACGTGCGTGAAGACTTTTTACGATCGTGCGGATTGTGAAACTCGCCTGCGGCTCGTTCCACAAACTTCCACACTCGCGTAAAAAAGTATACTTCACGCACTAGATACACAATATACTATTTCCAATGTTCCTCCCGTGGAAACGTAGCTATATATTTATTCGTTTTCGTACTTCACTGCACACTGAGAATCTGCGACACGAATGTTAACTGCGTTCCTATTTTATTTTGAAGTTTAACACTCAAAATGGAAACCGGTGACAAGTAGGAACAGTCAACATTTGTTGCCGAAACAGAAACAAATTTTAAGGAAGATTTAGGAACATTTACGGAAACACGCAACAGCAACAAAAATGTTCCTCCGGTGGAATCGTAGCTTGAAGGGTGACAAGTAGAAACAGTCAACATTTGTTGCCGAAACATATAGAAATTTCAAGGAATATTCAGGAACATTTACGGAAACAAGCAACAGCAACAAAAATGTTCCTCCGGTAGAATCGTAGCTTGAAGGGTGGCAAGTAGAAACAGTGAACATTTGTTGCCGAAACATAAAGGAATTTTAAGGAACATTTATGAACATTTTGGAACATTTTCGGAAATACGCAACAGCAACAAAAATGTTCCTCGATTTTCCTCCGGTGGAACTGCATCTTAACGGTCGTTCTATAGAGAAGTTGGTGGAAGCGAACGAGAAGGAAGTTGGATAAAAAACACCAGATACGAAAAAATCCCTCTTGTAAGCAGAATTTTAGCTTCGACGGAATACTGTCAAAACAAGTTTATATAAAATCTGGAATTTTTATTAACTTTTCTGTAATAAGTTTTCAGTTCAGTTGAGTTCGAAAAAAAAAACAAATTTTATTTGGCAGGTAGTTAGTGGTTGCTATAATTAAATGAATATAGGAAATATTAATATTTTTATATAATGAATTGTATTTAAAAACTCTTCAATACATTAATGAATAAACATATAATCCTGAACAATTCTACTTGTGACGAAATAAATTAAGTTTTTGCTCTAAGTTATGTCGTTCCCCAACAAAGAAGACCGTCAACGCTGTTGGGGAGCTAGGGATAAATATTGGGAATGCCTGGAGAAAATGACAAAAACCCTTGTGCTGAACTGAGAAAATTTTATGAAAATTCTTATAGATGGGTTAAACATTTTGATAGGAAAAGAAACTATCTGCAGTTTAAAAGTAAAATTGAGAATGAGGGCATATCAAATACCACTGTGCAGAATTGCAAATTCCAGAAAAGGAGGGTCTACCATGAGATTGTAGGTCTCTAGAAATATTGCTACAGTATAATGTACCAATTGCTTGTTTTAATATGAAAATATATATGTAAATAAAATCAGTTTTGTTAAATAAAAAATAAAAAAAATGAAAGCTAACAATGACAGTATTCCCAAAAGATGAGCTCATCGAATATTTCGATGTCATTCAAATTATATGAAAAATAAAAAGACCTCTAAGCAACAAATTGAGATTCAATCACAAAAGTTAATGTGCCACTCATAGTTTCTGATTCCTTAATGAAGCTAACTTTTATTATAACCTATTTTAATTTTTGTTTTGTTAATGTGTTTCTTCCATTTCATCATTTGTGACTTTTTTGGTGCATGATCTTTTCCTATAAAATATGAGTGTAATAGGTTGAAATAGTTTATCTCGAAAATATCGTTAAATTTGCCATTTTATTGTGATATTAAAGTTATAACTGTTATTCAAATTTATTTCATCGAATTGGTATTTTATGTATGGAAAAGTGGAATAATTTAGTTCTTTTGATTCTGAATTGCTCACTTTATGGAACAACATTATGAGAAACCATGAATCGTAAACTCAATAATATTCTCTTGAATTTTGTATTAAACTATGAAAAATGAATTTGACACTTGAAAAAGAATATATTTCATGAAAAGATAGTAGGTATTCTAGATATATTTACTATAAACTCTATTGAAAATTACCGAAATCAAAATAGTATATACGTATATCAATAAAAAATTGAATTTAAATGACAACTGTCATAAATTAGTTCCTTGATAAATAGAAAACCAATGTTTATTTAAATATCATCCTCTCAATTTTATATGATAAACAAGTAAGTGTTCATAATTTTCCTCATTCACTTTTGTCTCGTTACTGTATATGAAATCATAATGGTAACTGCAAAATTATTAATTTCATTTAAATTTTTCAGAGGAACCTTGAGAATGATGAAAAGTTCAAGTAATTAAAAGGCAGTTTTCTAAATGTAAATGAATTGAAGTATCGAATTGTTAATTGAGTAATAAAACAATAATGTATACTTCATTTAAAATAAGATTATGTCGAAATATGTATCAAGTAACATGTACATTACAGATAATTGTAAAAAATATGCACAAGTAGATCCTGTTTCAATGACGACTTCTGTCGCTGAAAAAGGTTTAGATTTGCAATTGGAAAAATAAAATACATTGTAAAATAACACTTCAGTTTGACCCTTTTGAGAGTGAACATTTATGAAATTTTCATCTCATATAGGTGAATAAAGCAAATTATATCACGTATATGTAATAAAGTCAAGTGCAAAAGAAGTTCATATTATATGTTTATTCATGTAAATTCAATAAAATAAATAAATTGTCAATAAGGTTCAGAATCTTTCAAATTTTGATGGCATTTCAAAAGAAAATCTATAAATGGTCGAAATATTAAATGGAAATAATATTAATAGAAGATAAATACCGGTGACGAGATGAAATCCAATATAAACTTTCTGCAAATGAACTTGGATAATCCAGAGGAGTTAATTGCAAAGTCAATGATCTTTTGAAAACTATTTATCCGTTGGTGATGCTTGAAGGAAATTAGTTTTGATAACCGAATTCAGCAGCTGGGGTAAAATAATTTGTACACATTTGAGTCAAGAACAAAAGTTTTGAAAAGTTAAATAGAGGTTTGGAACTACAAACAAATATATAATCACTTTAAGAAAAAATTCAACAAGAATTAAATAATTTCAAGTGCCAAGTGAAGATTGAGAGTAAGACATCAGCTAGGCAAAGAACATATCACGGCCAGTATTTATATTCATTAATACATTAATATAATAATTAATATCAAAATAACGTGAATATATATATATATATATATATATATATATATATATATATATATATATATATATATATATATATATACAATAGAATTTAAGCGTGGAAATATCAAGAGATTATGAATTTTTCAAGGTCATAACCTACATAAGGAAGCAGCTGTGTACATTTGTTTCGAATGTGCGATGGTCTTTTACAATGAACAATTTCGTTTGTTCTGTTTCTTTCGAAAAATTTATATATATATATATATATATATATATATATATATATATATATATATATATATATATATATTTGAATAGATCTATATATATTGTTTTGAGTTATCAATATCAAACTCAATCTATTATAAAAATATATGAGTAATCAGCTCACTTCCGCGGCATTGATCAGGGAAGTGGGCAGGGCAAGTATGTAAACGTGTCGCTCACGCTGCAATCAGAAGTAACAGTGGTAGCCACTGTTTACATGCTGCCGTTAAATTTCGTGTTTCATGTTATGAGATCTCCCTTACTTTTTAAGTTTCGAGAGAAGAAGATAACAATTTTTCCATATTTCTCTTCAATACATCAATGTAACGAATACAGAGCTGCTGTTGCCGCGGCAATTTCAACGTTCGTCTTTGTTCGAGAATTGACTGAAGTGACATGTGAACAGACAATTGCATTGTAGGGCTTGTTACGAACTATTCATGGGAATATTACATATTCTTCAAAATAAAACATTTTTCATATATGAAATGAGGAAAAAATGAAATATTTGTGATCGATATGGTCGGTGTTTGATTTGTCCATCAAAAACACGATTTCAAACTTGCCACCTCAACGGACAATGCCTAATATCAATAATACAACATAAAACAAATCACCTACACAACCGATATTTTCAGCTAATAATAACATTCCGTAATCAATAATCAAACATTTTCCGAACAAATAGAGTATAATTTCGATATTTTGGAAGAACATTTATTTATGTTGAATAACATAAACAATGTAGGTAATTTAAAACATAGACTGACACTGTTGGTACATTTCATTCTAGATGTTCTCTAGCAATATTTTTCTGGAGTATCTCTTCTAATGGAACGAGTGAATTGAAGACACTTTAAAATAATTATATGTAAGCAATTGATAGGGCCGATACTTGATGAAAATCCATTACAATAATGTGAATAAAACATGGGTTTTTGATTTTCAATATATTTTGTTAAAAATTTTGAATTACTCATCTGAAGAAACTACAAAAAAAAACCCAAGTTTCATTTTCATTCTCTAAGCTAGTAAATTCTATAATAATATATAACTTAACCCTCTCGCTCACCTTTTCCTCAATTGAGGACAACCTACTTTGAATTTTTTCCTATGAAGTGCCGCTTGCTCTTACTTCTCTGTCACATTGTTCTCAGTTGTGGACATCATATATTTCCAAATGAATATATGTGCTGCCATCTACTAGCTGATGGGAAAAAATTCATTCATTTGAAATATAGGTTTCCGTAGGGTAGCTGTGACAGCAGTGTAGCGCTCTACTGTTTATTTTTTTTTTGGTTATATTCGTTAGGCCACGTGTTTGAAAACTGTTTGTTCACGTTCACAATAGGTGTAGACTTGTTCCAAAGTGATTGTGTTTGGTGATTTTTGTGCATATTGTAATCAGCGATTTTTGAAAGTGTGGTGTCCTAATTTGAGGACATCGTGAGCTAGCGGTAAACGCAACATCTAGGTAAATATAACAGCACTTTTATTTTATTTCTGCAAAAGTTAAATTTTATACATTTTAGTACTTCGAAAATGGACCATTCATGAAATACCATACCCTGTAATGTTATTTTAATAAAACATATTAATATTTTACCCTCTGAACACATTTCTGAAAATTTTTTGTCTTCCATCAGCTCATGATGTCCTCAATTGGGGACATGTCATATGCCCAAACGGAGCATTTTGAAAATCTGAATTTAACATCAAAAATTTTCCAAAAATCATAAGTTGCATCACAGTAAATTTCAGATTTTTCGCTCCAATAGTTTTAATTTGTGACCGAGAGGGTTAAGGGGAAAATAGAACTCTACAGAATACCTCGAGCACTATGCGAAACTGAAGCTTCATTTGTCTTGAAATATGGAAGACAGATTTTCGTATGTATTGAAATTTCGAATTTCTCCGAATATAAATGGTAGATTAACAGAGGAAACTACTCATACTAATCTATCCAATTTCAAATAGCTTTAGCTTGAAACAAGTTGGTATTACGGGACTGTCATGTAATATACAGTAAAGCTACACTGATGATATGTAAATTTGGACAGTTGTACAGAACGAGAAACTATTTTCCTAAAATATTTCAGCCACATTTGAATGACAAAGAGACGATGTGTTTGATATTTTTGAGTTACACAATGAAAAAAGAATCTATTGGGGTTTTAAAATATGCCTAACTTGAAGTGATCTTCACAATTAATACAGAACACATGCCATAACTACAAATATTTTACCTTAGTAGAGTTCAATTATTTTGTGGTTGGATTTCTTTGATTTGAGGTTACATTTCTTTTACTCTATAGAGATCTTCTTATGCAACTTTTTTCTTGAATTTACTTTTATGTGAATATTTATGTAGGAATTACTAACTGTAGAAAAACTAATTTAAAGCAAATTACGTTTTGAAGTTTACGAGGAATATGATGATTCATACTGTGATAGAAATTCTAATATTAAAGACTAGTGCCTGCAAAACTGCAGACGAAGGATTTCTTTCCTCGGTAATTTATTTATAGTTTCTTTCGTTTCAAGGGAGTGGAAGATATTGCTGTAATTCTATGGAAAAATTCTAACCGTAAATCTTTAGATCACATTATTTTCCATTGTTCATCCATATTGTATTGGGGTATTAAATTTCATTGTATCAACGAAAAATTTGAATTCTTGCATCGAATAGGTCTGCATCTAGGTTGATGAGTCATTTTTTGTTGACATCAATCTGACTGGTTATTTGATGATAAGTTATTTTTAAAAATGACTATTTTATTAGATTATGGATAGTTCTATTTAATCCTTAACAAAAAAGAACATCATATTAATTTCTTCAAAATTTGCCGATATAGGAACTCAGAGATACATACTTAATCCGATTGAATTGGTTATTATTTCACCGAACAATTCAACCTTCAAAGAATAAATCAATTTAAAAAATATTTCATTGGAAAACGGTAAAATATTCCCCTATGAGCACTTCTGATTATATAAATATAACACAAGAATCAGTAGGTATATACTGCTAATGCAATATATATATATATATATATATATATATATATATATTTATTCGATAATTTTGCTCTACTTATTTAATATTTTCCAGCGACTAATTTCTTTATTATTGTTTATTTACTCGTTCTGAGATCTCGCGGATGGCATTAATCGCCTCCGTGGCAGAGTTTGACCAAATCTCCCAAACCGGAGAGTTCAAACAATAGTCCACACAGGTGTGATTGTCTTCCGTAGCAGAGGTTTTTATTTGTTGTACTATTTTCATCTCCAAATTTTCAATCCAATGCTTTGCTACCGGCCGTTCTGATGAGGACCAAAAGGAGTCCGAAACACGTGTCAACGGCTGCTTCCATATAAACGTTCTATTACCGATAATTCTGCTCTACTTTTTTAATATTTTCCTATGCGGACTAATTTCTTTGTTGTTAGATAAATATATGACGACCTATTATTTTTATTTTCGAACATTACGTAGGTAAAGGTTTCTGTGGTTTCCCTTGCCATCTAATGATAACAATTTTAAATGTTGATATTAGACTGAATAGCACGTAAATAAATAACAAAGAACAACCACATTCGGAAAAAATTTTTAGCGAGACAAAGCAGTCTTTGTCTATTCACAATTTTTTCAAATCAATAAATGTGAAGGAGATTTCAATTTTTTCAAAAAGTTTTGATAAACTACGAATGTCGTAGTGAAACGTCAACTTTTCAATAAAATCGAGTTTTTTTTTTAAGATTCAACCCAGCCTGTTATTGCTAATAATTATCAAGAGATTATATATATATATATATATATATATATATATAATATATATATATATTATATATATGTATATATATATATATTATATATATATATATAATATGCATATATATATATTATATATATAATATATATATATTATATATATATATATATATATATATATATATATATATATATGCATATATATATATATATATATATATATATATATATATATATATAAGTATATATATATATATATATATATAAATATATACAGGGTGGCGCATCCTATACGCGTCGGTCTCTGTAGGAAAAACGACTGAGAATTTGAATTTCTTTTCCTAATAGGGATATACAGGGCCATTAACACTATAAATTAAAAATAATTTGGATTATACAGGGTGACCCAAAAATACGAATTTATATCAAAGTTATGTTTTTTTAAATGGAACACCCTATATTTGATGGTGTATTTTGATTCCCCGGAAAAAATAAAGTGAAGTTTCTGCAATGTTTCCTATACCTATCTCTTTTCGTTTTCGAAATATTCAAAGGATTCTTAATTTGTAAGCTTGAGCAACATAACCTAGTATGTCGCTGTTATTTAAAACACATCAACAATCATCTGCGATATGCGTAGCCAAGATATTAGACTATCGAATAAAATGCCAATTTTTCCATTACATCATACAGGGTGTTCATTTAGTCTTATTGAAATCAACTTACATATGGAGTTGAAAAATATTCTTATTTTAAATGGCACACCCTGTATTTAATATCTTAAATTTATAGACATTTAAATTATCTTCAATTCCATATAAGATTTCCCTATACCTAAATTCGACGGATCTTTAGTAAATAGCTGTTTTTTATTTTTAACATACGGATTTTATCATATTCTTTTTAAATCATAGTAACCATAGAGCAAATATCACTCAAAATATGGTATTGAACGAAATAAACATTCTATCACTTTCCAATGTTGAATAGTTCCAATTTAAACCAACTAAACTATAATTTTTTTGTTAAAAAAACATTTGATGACAAGAATATTTGAAGTATCTATTTGAATACTACACACAAATGGAAAATAGTAAGAAACAAATTGCAAATAAAACAAAAATGAATTATAGAAACCTTTCGAAGTGATGCCCATCTTGTTCTAAACACAACTGATCTCGTTTTTCAAAGGATCGTTTCACTTTGAGGAGAATTTCTCCAGTTACTGTCTGAAAAGCAGATTTTATTCTAGCTTTCATATCTTCCGGAGTAGTTGGTGAGGTGTTATAAACTATACTTTGTATGTCTTCCCATAAAAAAAATCCAACGACGTCAAGTCTGGAGATCTTGGAGACCACCTCTTCCGATCCATTTATTTAAAAAACACCGGTTTAAGTATCGCCGTACTCGAAGTTGAAAATGTGCTGGGGCTCCATCCAACTGCATTCACATTTTCTACCTAGTATTTAAAGGTACATTATCAAGAAACCCAGATAATTTTCTCCGCAAAAATCTTAGATATTTGCTGCCATTAAGATGACCGGTAAAAAAATAAGGACCAATAACATGTAAACCTATTATTCTTCCCACACATTCAGGAGCCACCTATGTTGATGATCGAGAGTACGAAAGACGTGAGGATTTTCATCACCATAATGAAAGTTTTGGCGATTAACGAGTCCATTATTATAAAACCTGCACTCGTCAGAAAACAGAACATTATCAAAAAAATCCGCATCTGATTCTACTTTATCCATAACCCATAAACAAAAATCGATTGTTTGTTGAAAGTCCCTTTGATACAGCTCTTGTTGCAGCTGTATCTTATGAGGATGAAATTTATGTTTTTTTATGATTCGTCCAATACTTCTACTTATTCCAGTTTCTCTACTAATAGCCCGTTGGCTTGTGTGTGGTTTTTCTATCAGTGAGCCAATAACCCAAAATTCATTATCTTGATCTCCTACAATAAGTTGATGCTGAATAATTTTTTTATAATCTACATTTCCGCTAACTTTAAACTGTTGTAGTAATCTTTCAAAAGCACGTCAGTCAGGTTTCTCTCGATCTAGTCCAGGGAAGATAGAGAAAATTAAACGAATTTGGCCGTGAAGCAGATATCGAGATGCGGTTTTCTGCATTGTGTTCAGGAAGGTCACAGAAAATGAGTCTGTATGGTCTGGTTAATCCGTATCTCGAAAAATGCATTCTGGGCCAGAAAATGCATTTTCCGGCCCAGAAGACATTTTTCCAAAAACGGTTTAATCAGACCATATAGACTCGTTTTCTGTGACCTTCCTTCACAGAATGCGGAAAACCGCATCTCGATATCTGCTTCACGGCCAAATTCATTCAATCCGGCCGGTTTTGCTCTAAATGCCCTGGACTAATCTGGGTATTTTTGGCCGTAAACTCTAGAAGCCAATAAACGGTTTTTCATGATCAAAGCGCCGTATCAATTCTCTCTGCTTTAGAATAAGTTTCATGTTTCAAATTTTTCGTACGTTTATATCTAACTTACTGAATAGAATTTCAAACTCGCATTTGACATTTAAATTCAATGGTCATTTTGACGGGAAAGAGTATTTACATAAAATAGCTATGTTGAACATAAAAACAGATATTTACTAAAAAACCGTTGAATTTAGGTTGAGGGTTGAATTTAGGTATAGGGAAATCTTATATGGAATGAAAGATAATTTAAATGTCTATAAATTTAAGTTATTAAATACAGGCTGTGCCATTTAAAATAAGAATATTTTTCAACTCCATATGTAAGTTGATTTCAATTAGAATAAATGAACACCCTGTATGATGTAATGGAAAAATTTGCATTTGATTCGATAGTCTAATATCTTGGCTACGCATATCGCAGGTGATTGTTGATGTGTTTTAAATAACAGCGACATACTAGGTTATGTTGCTCAAGCTTACAAATTAAGAATCCTTTGAATATTTCGAAAACGAAAAGAGATAGGTATAGGAAACATTGCAGAAACTTTACTTTATTTTTTCCGGGGAATCAAAATACACCATCAAATATAGGGTGTTCCATTTAAAAAAACATAACTTTGATATAAATTCGTATTTTTGGGTCACCCTGTATAATCCAAATTATTTTTAATTTGTAGTGTTAATGGCCCTGTATATCCCTATTAGGAAAAGAAATTCAAATTCTTAGTCGTTTTTCCTACAGAGACCGACGCGTATAGGATGCGCCACCATGTATAATAAAGTAAAAACTTTAAAATAAAAACACTTGGCTTATGTTTCACAATATAAAAAAATATTTAGATACTGTATTTAGCAGTAACGAAAAGTCGACATGTTTCGAGTTATGAACTCATTATCAAGTCTTGATAATGAGTTCATAACTCGAAACATGTCGACTTTTCGTTACTGCTAAATGCAGTACCTATCTTAATATTTTTTATATTGTGAAACATAAGCCAAGTGTTTTTTATTTCAAAGTTTATACTTTATTCTTTATGATGTTTCACCAAGTGATGTGGGAGAATTCAATCTCAGTTATATATATATATATATATATATATATATATATATATATATATATATATATATATATATATATATATATATATATTTGTTTTGTTGACAAAGCATTTAGTTGGTTCGATTCATATTTGCATGATCGACGGCAGAGGGTACAATTTGGCTGTAGCATATCTTCGGAAAAAATTAACAATTATGGTATTCCCCAGGGAACGGTTTTGGGACCATTACTTTTTATATTGTATGTAAATGATATTGTAAATTATGTAAGAGAGTGTGACATATCATTATTTGCTGATGACACTATGCTTTATATATCAGGTCATAATATTGATGAAATGATTCAAAAAATGAATGATGATTTATGTAGATAATAAGTCGAAGTTTATGGTGGTGGGAACATCATATACAATTAGAAATTCACACTCAGAAGATAGAAAAATAAAAATAAATAATGAATATATAGAGAAACTTGATAGTATGAAATATTTAGGTGTAATTTTGGATGAAAATCTTAATTTCAGGTTGCATACTGATTACATTACCAACAAGATGTCCAAAAAAGTGCATTTTATAGCAAGACTGAGTAAGATATTGAATATGAATAAAAGATTAGTATTGTTCAAAACGATTGTTTTGCCACATATTGACTACTGTACATCTCTTTTATTCAATCTTCAGAAAGCATCTGTCGGTGACCTCCAGAAAATTATGAACAGGGGAATGAAAATAATTTTGAAATGTAAAAAGAGAACAGAGTTAAGCTAATGTTAGAAATATTGAATTTAATGAGCGTAAAACAGAGGATTACCTTCAGGGCATTTGAATATATTTATAAAATGAAGAACAAGTTGTTGCCAACGTATTTGGTTGAAAATTTGAGATACGTCAATGAAATTCATGGACACGAAACTCGACATAGGGATGACTTTTTTGTAGACAAATTAAATTTAAAGCATAGATCCACAATAAATGAAGGAATAAGATTGTTCAATAACTTACTTGCTGATATAAGAAATTGCATTTCACTAAGGAGTTTTAAAAGATCTTTGAAATTATTCATATTTCAAAAATAGGATTGAAGTGTATGAATATTAATGTTAATATTGAATTTTTTTTATGTAATAGCTTTATGCTGAATAAACTTATTATTATTATATATTTATATATACCTATATATCAGACATGAAATTTTCTTCGAAAATAGTAGTCTAGGTGTTCTTAAACGGATGGAACCTGACTGATTTACTTCGATACACTTCAGTAGTATATATTTTGATATATTTTATGGGAAAATACTACTAAAAATTAGAGCTCTCCAGTTGCCTGGGTCTAGTCCAATTTAACCTGTATCGTTCACCGCTTTGTATACATAGTTTTCAAAGTATTCCTGGTTTCCTTTGCATGTCACTACTGCCCAGGGGTAATGTTTGCCATGACCTGCTGGTGTTTCACCAATGACACGATTGAACTCTTGAGGCCAGTGCCATTGCCAGAAAATAGCTCAGAGCAACTCCCTGTTCCATGGCAATTTGTAACAGAATGAATAATTACATTGGAAACTCTGAATTATACAAAATTTCATTTATTGACATGGCTAATAAAGAGAGATGACCAATTAAGAAAAATTTCAAAATAGGCGGATGTCATTTATGACAGAGTTTGCCAAATTCTCTCCGTCATAATATAAATTAACTGGTTTAATCGTAAAAGTCAGGATGTATGAAAATTACGAGAAATATGATATGAGAAAGCTGTATTCAAAGCAAAAACAGTTGTAATATTGCATCTGGGATATATTTCAATCGAATAAGACAATCTAATAAATCTATTTTCAAGAGATTAAAAGAAAATCCTATTAATAGCGGATCATTCAACAGAAGATAGCAAATTTTAGTTTTCGACAGTGAATTTATCTCGAGATAAGAGATCGAGAATGCGCCCTCCATTTTTGGTATCTCCTATAGTTCCAAGATATCCCATACAAATATAGAAATTTGCCCAACCTGTAAGTTTACGTTTAGTTTAGTTTTATTTTTTTAGAAGCAGCAGATAACACAAGGAAAAATAGGACAGTTTTACACTTTTCTGTTATTAGTTTTAAGTGGCAGAAAGAGTTGCAATGCCTATTTCAGACGAAATTTTTCAAATGTTTTCCTCTCACAATTACATTTCTAAAGACCGTCCCTCCCCACAGAACTTCATTAATCAGCCACTGCATCAGAATCCCAAACGGAATGATAATTTATCATAGAAAATATGCAAATAATAATGACAAAGCAATAACAAAATTTCCTAAATCGAATGGCGGAACAGAACTAACTCAATTTGCCACATATATTATTACACCAATTATTTATTACTGTTGATTATAGAATCTCGCTGTTACGACGCAACACATACACGTTGGTAATATAAATTACCAGCCGATAAATTTGTCAGATTTATCTTCAGATAAATCGTCCTGCCTTTATGTCAAATGACAAATAAATCGATTCAACATATCGTTGCAGATTTGTCGTACAATTTTCTACAGTGCTGCAGTCCCCTAACGAACCTGATTAATTTTACAGATAGGCCGATAAATTGTTCCGGGTGTATCCACCTAAGAGTCCTATTATAATAGGATTAACATTAACATAATATGATGTCGAACTAAATCAAATATGCTAAATTCAAATCCAATACTGCAATAACTGATACATGCTATAGTAGATGAAAAAGAAAAGATGCCATATTTGAACATTATGAAATATTTTTGGCACAATAGCTGCATAATGTAGAATTATATTTATTATAATGATAAAATATTATTGAATGAATTACACAGTTAAAAGAATGATGAATCTAGTAATGAGTTCAAATTCACTAAATTGCGATACTAACAATAAATGGTTACATAAAAAATAATGAGTTATTTTTCAATAACACCACCTGATTTAAATAATAACATATAACATATTATGTAATATTTCCTGGGTAAAACTAAAATAAAAGCTAAAACCAGTTACGTGAAATAAAAACTAAATAAGCCAGTTTCAGTTGGGCTTATCCAAATCTTGAATAATATTTTAGCAAACAAAACGAATAACTTGAAAACAACAGAAACCATTTAATATTATTGAAAAAAAATTTCCTAACAAATTCGAAAATTTAAAAGTTAAGAAGCATTATGAATGAAAGAGGTTTTGTCGTATTAATTTCAAATACTGAAAGCACATTCAGGCTCACATAACACAACAATTGGCATGAAACCTTGACATTAGTATCTACACCAGTGAAGACAGTAACGGTACTTCATTTCAACATATAGTGAATAAACTGATAATATAAGGGTTATTGCCTGAATATCTTTTTTTCAATAGAAATATGAAAATATACACGAAAATTGAAAACGAAGAATTTACTACAACAAATATATAAAAATTACTACCTGGGGTAAGTTGCACTATTATACTAATAACTTTCTATATGATTCATATATTGATACTTTGATAATGGACCCTCTATCTATGTTATTATATATATATATATATATATATATATATATATATATATATATATATATATATAGTGGGAAAAAATAATTCCGTAATATAAAACTGTAATTAGGTTATTGGATGAAACGGCTCAAAGGGCTAGAATTTTGTAAATTCTTCTTTATGACATCAACGTTTCGGTCCAACCATTGGGACCTTCTTCAGGACTACTAAAAATACGAAAAATCTACAATAAATCCCAATGGTTGGACCGAAACGTTGATTTAATAAAGAAGAGTATACAAAATTCTAGCCCATTTGAGCCGTTTCACCCAATAACCTAATTACAGTTTTTATTATATATATATATATATATATATATATATATATATATATATATATATATATATATAAATTCATATTCATTTTCATATTCATATTTGTTTTTCTTTAGCAATAACAGGCAATTTGAGTTGAAAAATTCACTTTATTAAACAGTTAACTGTCGATTCGTCACGAAATTTGTGACTTTCTTACAAGAGTTTTTCCTGACAAAGGACAAATAAGTAACATAACAGCACAAGAAAGAATGATTCAAATATACATACTTTTATATGCATATTTTATATCATCTGAGGCCTCGGTAGACCAGCGGTAAGGTATACCGCTTGTAAGCCGAGGATGTGGGTTCGAGTCCCACCTTGCTCTTGGGTGTTGTGTATGTCAGGAATTTAGTGGTTCTATTTATAAAGATAAATTGTTGGGTAATGTACTTCGTTTACAAGCCCATTGGCCGTTCGGAACCGGCGTTAAACTGTAGGTCCCTCGAGATAAAAAGAAAAAACCTTCTTTTTTGCTCATCTGGGTAGATGCAAATTTTTATAACAATTTGACATTCTCTCTTACGGTATATGTTTACCATAAGTGTTATATCGTTCCACATTGGAATACTATGTTTTATCAGATAACACATCCGTTGATTTTCCTTCGGTAAGCATTATCAAACGAGATGCGTTTATCTTTTCATCCCACTAGGGACCTATAGTTTAATGCCGGTTCCGAACGGCCAATGGGCTTGTAAACATCGTACCCAACTAATTAATTATTTGAACCATTGAAACTCATAGATATGAACAAACATCCAAACCTAACCTAGGATTCGAACCAAGCACGCTTGCTTCACGCATATTCACACGTGAAAAACATAGTTGAAGTGAAGTATTTTTCAATCTATGAATCTATATATATATATATATATATATATATATTTATATAAATATATAAATATATATATATATATATATATATATATATATATATACAGGGTGTCCTAATTGCCATCGGCCACTATTGCTATCACGGTAATTATAAGAACTACAAGGTTGGTCAAATTGGACAAAATGTGCAGTTTTTGGAGGACATTGAAAATCTAGTTTCATATTCGAAAAAAAAATTTCCTCTCGAGCTACAGGGGTTTTTCGAAAAATTACTCAAAACTATTTGATCGAATATCTCAAAAAGTATAAGTTTTACAAACTTTTTTTTCTGATTTTAACGATGCATCACATGTTTATATTTGTTCACGTTTTAATGATAAAAAGGGAAAATTTAAGTTGTATTGAATTTTAAAAAAAATGAGAACATCTGAGATGGCTTAGACGACCAATAAAACAATTGCTTATTTTAATAACATAAACATACTGTTTCAGCGTGTAATGAAAGAAACTGTTTATTAAGTTTTTAAACATTCAAACTTTTTACCATTTAATTAAATTCAGGTTATGTAATAAACCTCGAAACTTCCTTATTTTTTAAAATTACCTTTGCCAAAATTCAAAGTGGATGATTTATATCTAATGCATTTGTTTCATCTTCCTCATTCTCTGCTGTTACAGTTGTTCCCCGTTCTGAATGATTATTAAATGATCCGTATAGTAGCAAATTTCGCTCTAGCCTTGTAGAAATTATTCGATTCGGTAAGCGCCTTTCGGGATACAAAGTTTGATACATTTGAAAGGCTCTTTCAGCACTTCGAAATGCTTTTGCATAACAAAAAATAAATCTTATTTTTCAACATTGGAAAAGGCTACCATGTTGGCTTAAACTTACTTTGACACGAAACATGTATTCCGGATCATAAGCTTTTATAAGCAATTTTTTCTCTTTGCTCTATGGTTAAACCTATGATAAAATAAAAAAAGTGCCAAAGAAGTTAAATACTAGTTTTTTACCATTTTAATACAAAATAATATGGATGATACATCGTTGAAATCAGAAAAGGTTTTTTTTAAAATTTGGAATGAAGAATGCAGGTCCGTATTTAAAAAACAAAGTTGAATGTGATATCTCGAAAACTAGACGAACCAAATTTCCTCAAAAAAAAACAGCTTAAAGAGCGTCTAAAATGCAAAAATTTTTGTAAAAATCATACTTTTTGAGACATTCGATCAAATAGTTTTGAGCAATTTTTCGAAAAACCCCCGTAGTTCGAGATAGAATTTTTGTAAAATCTGAAAACGGGTTGTCTATTTCCTCCAAAAACTGCACATTTCATATCTATCTATCTATATATATATATATATATATATATATATATATATATATATATATATATATATATATATATATATATATATATATATATATATGCAGGTTTAGAGATCATTAAGAATAGTGATGAAAGGGAGAAGAAAAACGTTGGAAAGCATATTCTTTGAACATATCTATCTCAGATACTCCTCCTCCACCATAAAAACGTAGTAAATGTTCTTGTATCAAGAATAAATCTCTATAGTGGAACAAAAAAATCATGAACACATGTATGATGAGCTTATCTTCTTACGGAGTTGTATTATAATCTTTTTAAGTGTGACATTTTCCTTCTAATCTTCTTTCCTACACCCTAACCATGTATAATCATAAGTGAATTGAGGATGATACCAGAGCTTATATATCGGTCTTACAAGCATGGAAATTATGATATTCTGAAAAACTTACTCATAATAAGGATTCGTTTTTGATAATCGTCTGCAGCACATAAATTCAAAGGATAGTTATAAATAATTAGAAATCTTTCTCGCGATGAAAATGTTCCATAAAACAATATATATATATATATATATATATATATATATATATATATATATATATATATATATATATATATATATATATATATATTTATATTTATATATAATCATTGTTGAAAATTATTTTTGATTGTTCTCGAAGTAGTATATATCTTAATCCTTACATAAATAATTCTGATATTTTTCATTTAATTACTTCCTAATATTGTTATTTTATTTCATTACATCCGCTATTTAATATATTCTATATAGCGTGAGAAACTTCGTTCCACCGAAGTATCTTTTTTAAATTCACGATTATTCAAATTGTAGAAGCTTCTTATGTGGGACCATTTCATGAATAACATAGCTTTCAGTTTACTCACAACTTTTACCGTCTATCCGATATAACCTAAAACTCAAACTGTGAAGACGTGATGTTGCCTAATGTGTTTATGGACTTTTCTGTTCAAACATCACTCCAGCTTGAAAACAAAGGAGTTGCAATAAAAATTTCATGCATTGCTACTTTATTCCACCTCAGAGTTGAATACTGAGAAAAGCATGAGTTTTTCATTCACGTCCCTGCATAACATTCTCGACGATATGTAAAATATCCAAATATAAACTCTCTTGATAACGAAATTGTAATATAACTTGGATTAGGTATCCATTGTAGCAAATGATGATATGATATAGGTAATTATTTGAAATGTGGAATTATTTTTGATTGTATCTGATTCGCACTTAGTTAAAAACGAAAAATTACTTGACGTAGATTCAAATCGCTACGAGATTTTATCTCAGAACAATAATGATCACAAACGTTGTACTGATACCATTTCTAGAGATTGAAGAGAATAAATATTTCAGCATACCTCTACATTAGGTGAAATTTCCGAAAAAATTCATACTATAGAATCATAGGTTATAAATGAACTAAATCAAACATAACTTAATTTAAAATATTGATGTCTTTGAGATATATATTTCATTATATTACAAGTGTTCTTATTGAATCATTTATTGTCGATTATTTATCAAACGCTTTCTTTTTTTCCTATTATCAATGTTTGGCTATGAAAAACGAAGAATTAATAATTATGGTGCTGTGGAGTAGATGTTTTTGATTTTGTTTCAGTTTATTGTATTTTGTTATAGTATTATTAGATGGTAGAAAATGTTATTATTAATTTATCGATATTCAAATATCTAACTACGAAATGGATAATATAAGGGGAACTGATTAAAAACAATCATTAAAGGATGTTGCTCTTCCTCAGAAACAAAACTTGGGAAATAATTAATTTCTTTGTGCTACTATTCTAGACATTTTTTCCTAAATATATTTTTAATATCTTCATTATAGGTTTGCGTATTATTTTCCTGATTCTGTCAAATACAAGCAATGGAATAAACTGTCTAGAACTCTGCACTAATTAGTCTCATGACTGTATTCGCACGTTCCAAGGTATTTGCTGGTGACTAATTGGATTCATGTTTTTCTCCATAAGACGACTTTCTTTACTCAGTCTAGTTAAAGAGAGATTTTAATTAGGGAAATAACACAGATACTGATCCAATCTCATAATCTTAATTAGGAATATCTCAACCAAGAGCAATCAATTTTATTCATTTTCGATTTCCATCTTCAAGCTGGATCATAATATGAATAATTAAATTATATTTTCATTCGAAACACTTGAAGTTGTATGTGCCAAAATCTTTTTTCATCATTGAGAAGAATCTTCATCATATATACTTATATTTAAAATAATTTAAGTTACTATGTGTTTTATTATTATTTCGTCCTGTAATAATGAATATATAATATAAAAATCAATTCTTTTTATTGAAAAATTAGAAATCCTCAACCACAAATGTAGCTGCTAGCTTTTCGTATCTTTCAAGCACTTTTAAGTTATTCGAATGAAAAATTGATTAGAGAAATGAATAACGAAATATAGGAACATAAATGAATTATACGACAAATTTTCCAGATTCTTTGATGAATACATTTTATCAACTATTGAAAAATATTTTTCATTTTAATTCGATATAAAAACGAGCAGTCGACTTTTCTTTCTCTGGTAATTGATTCTATAATATCCCTGGATTAATTTCGGAGCTGAGATGAAAAATTTAAGATTTGTTTCTTTAAGGAAGACAGATGCGTCTGAAAATACTCTTTTTAAGGTTTAATTGGAAATTTTCAAGGAAAATTTAATATATTTGAGAAAAATATGATACCTTGTGTTGAATGGATACTGAACTTAAAGATTATATATTATGATATCATTATTCAGTAATTGATTAGTTTCAAATAAATTTCCTAGTTTCACTTAATTTTATATATATATATATATATATTCATATATTTAAATATATGTGTATATAAATATATATATTGTTGGTATTTTTCGTGGTATGTCAGATACTAAATGACTAATGAAATTTAATTCAATTTTCTTAACGTTTCGGCTCTATTTTTGGAGCCGTTTACAAGAGTTTCATCAAGAGTCTCACTACGGATCTTTTTATTTTCTTTTCTTTAGCTGTGTTAATTTCCAGTTTGTGTGAACGACGAGCTGGAAATTAACACACGAGCTGGAAATTAACACAGCTAAAGAAAAGAAAACAAAACGATACTCTTGATGAAACTCTTGTAAGAGGCTCCTAAAATAGAGCCGAAACGTTGAGAAAATTAAATTCAACTTCATTAGTCATTTAACATCTGTTATACCACGAAAAATCCCAACAATCTATAATACACAGATACAAAACCAATCCAAAAGTGTGTATATATATATATATATATATATATATATATATATATATATATATATATATATATATATATATATATATATATATAAATATATATATATATATATATATAAATATATATATATATATATATATTTATATATATATATATATATATATATATATATATATATATATATATATATATATATATATATATATACACTCATAGCTTGAAACATTTTTCATAAGTATTTGTTTTGTAGAAATTTTCCCATTTTAAGCTGTAATGGTATGAAGGTGGAGAATGTTGATTCCAAACATATATGTATTTGTCCTTCGAGGGGTTTCACTCCTCTTTTAAGTAGATAGTCAAAATATATATATCTCAGTGAAAAATTTTTATTAGTCCTAATTTCACAGGTATCGACACGTATTTGAACTTGTGTACAATATATAAGTTCAATATTGATTTTAATTTTAAAGAAATGTACGAAGAATATAACTCAAAAAGTTTTGCTATATATAGAAATAATTTTCTACAGTAATTGAGAGAGTATCGAAACAGTTTTTTTCTAAAACCTCTAGGGGATAGGGAACTAACAGTGAAATCAATAATCCTGCCAGCTTCTCGTAGTTGTATATGGATTCAAGTTGTTCACCTTCTGCATCATTCATGTGTTACTCATGACATTCAATTTATATATATTTTTGAAACAGCTTTACGTATATATTCATTTATGGAATTTAAAATTTAAAATCTTTACCCTTTACTAATATAACGAAACAGAATGTGTTTCTGTTTACATATTAAATAATGATATGTACTTATACATCATATTTATTATTTGAGTCGGAGTATTTTCACTATTATTATTAAATACTCAGTTTTATCTGACGAAACCACCGTGTGGGGAAACGCAGAGTCATAGAGATTCAATTATAGTAATTGTCAAATTCAAACAAATAATTTTCTAATATTATCGTTATCGATTTTATTCAAATTCCGGTCCCATCAATTCAGAGGAATTATATTAATATACAATATTCAAAAACAATAAATATTCTTCCCATTATTTTATCAGGAAAGGAAGAATTTAATAATTTCAACTTTAAAGCATTATATATTGAATATTTTGCAAAAGTTTGTTCAGTAATAAGGTTCCAATGAGAATACCAAACTCTGGCACAAATTGTGTCACCGTTTTTCGTATATAAGGATATATAGAACTGATTGCTTTCCGGAAAAAGCTACAGTACGTACTCAATACTGACCAATAGAATTGTTTAGCACTCATTTGACAAGTAGAACATCTTTTAGATGAATAATTAGGTATGCATACTAAAATTTTTCATTTATCAGCTTAAACATTTACAACGCTGATGTTGCTAATTTATCATAGTTAATAATAGTTGGTTTAATTTTCTTTTTGAAGCTGAATAATTCTCAACTTGTTTTGTATGAAGTATACTAACTGTTGAAAACATGATGAATGCAGCATTTTAGTTGAGACTGAAGTTGTATGAATATAATAGAGTAGTAACGAAATCAGCAGAACTTTTAACGACTTAGAATTGAGGTAGGTACCTACTTAATATTGTAATAAATTCAAATTTTTCACTGATCTATTTCACTCGTTAGAGGTTCATTTGAGTCTGAATCATTTTGAATTTGATGAAACATTATATAGTTAATAACAGTTCGGAAGGTTTGATAATGGGTAACACATTAGCCAAATTATTCATGGATACTATAGGAAAAACTATTCACACCCATCCAGTAGTAGTTAAAATGAAACATTTGGTTTTTTGATTATATTGTAATGAATTCAATTTGAGTACCGCAAAATCTGTAGTATTCTTAAGTCTCAAAGTTTATTCTACCAAAGTAATGATAATGTGCAACTGTTGCAAATGGAAGAAAATATTTTTTCATACTACTTTGCATGCACTATAGTTCGCGTCTGTTCTTAAAATAAATAACATGGCAAAACAAACGATACAAATTCTTCTGTATAATATTAAAGCAACAAATTATAATATGTATTAGTTGGGATTTTAAATAAAAAACTTCATCTTAGAAATTAATATTTGAACTCATTATATTCATGAGCAGTTGTAGAGAACCTGCTATAATCAATTATAAATAAATTTGTACGTAGAATTTAGAACAAATATCGATGTAAGCCATTAATAAAATCCATTATCTTTTACTCCAATACAAAAGTTTTCTCTTAATGAACTTGTGTTTTTAATATGACAAGCATGGTTGAAAATAATAAGATATAACAACTCGAAAATTGATTGAAATAACTATATATTCCATAATTAAACAGGTAAAAACATTAAATATATATATATATATATATATATTTTATGATATTTATTATATATATATATATATATATATATATATATATATATATATATATATATATATATATTATTATATATATTATATATATATATATATATATATATATATATATATATATATATATATATATATATATATATATATATAATCAATAACGTTGGAAGTATTATAAAATTAAGCAGTTTTTATAATTATTGTAGATATTTGAAGTTATTCAACTTGATTAAACTTGATTTGCCTACTTCTGTATGAATGAGCAGCCTCTGAGATGTAGGTTATTCATGTGTAGTTCGTATCTTGTTTTTAATCGTGATAACGCCATTAGGTTTCACTGAACATGTTTAGGTACGATACTTTTTCCAAAAATTTTTACGATATACATATATATATATATATATATATATATATATATATATATATATATATATATATATATATATATATATATATATATATATATATATATATATATATATATATATATATATATATATATATAGCTAATCTTCGCCTGCCTGGGCAAATGCTGTGTATACACATTTGTGGAAATAAAGTTCATTTTATTATTATATATATATATATATATATATATATATATATATATATATATATATATATATATATATATATATATATATATATATATATATATGCATAAAAAGGTTGATCGTGAGATTTATACCAACGCCATATATGTTACCGCTATCAGCTTCATAATAATAAGTCAATACTGGTTGGCCTACCTATTTTTACAGTTAATATACTGGAGTTTTATTCTTCGAACATTTTATTCATCCAACCATAAACAGAGTTTTCCCATAAAGTATTTTCCACCAAATAATTTTATAGCTGTTCACATAAAAACTTCATACAAATTCCAGGAAACCTTCTAGACATCGAAATTTATAAAAATACCGTACATTTGTAATAGAGTATTGCACAATATCGAAAGATAATGGAGATGGGTAGGGGTAGATTTTAGTCGTATTTTCCCATAAAATACTATTGCAGTGTATCGAAGGAAATCAGTCAGGTGCTGGAGAAGTTTTTTATCTGTTTTACATCTAATAGACCATGAAAAATTGTTTATGCCTGATATATGCATTTCGCGATTTTTTTTTTCAATAGATGGTTGTAATTTGATACGTGAATTGAGTTGATGCTGTGGTACGTTGTTTTGTTGGTTTATACTTTTCCTCGACCTCGATACACTTCGCAAATTTTTTTTTAATAGAAGAAATTATCATTACTTTTCAATTTGTATTGACCTTTCAAGCGTGATTTTTCCAAATATAATTCAATTCTTTAGAATCCCATCTCGACGCGATGCATTTCGCGCGAAAATACGACCTTAGTGATGGAGCTCTGCTACTCCTTTTTACCCCAAGACGAAGCTAAAGGGGTTATAGTCTCACGACAAAAAGCTGGTAACTGGCCCGATTTTGAAAATTCCAACGGATATCGATAAAACACATATGATTTCATTAGGGAATTTGAACTCCCAATTTTTACCAACGAAGAATAAAAAAATATAGCGTTTTTACCCCGAGGAGAAGCTAAATTATCACTACAAAAAGTTGGGATCTGGTCCGACTTTAAAAATTCCAACGGATATCGATAAAATACATATGATTTCATCAGAGAAGTTTTGTTCCCAATTTTTTCCCAACGAAGAATAAAAAATTATAGCGTTTTTTAGATAGGCATTACGACATGCGCATGCGCCAAGGTCGATATGTACGAAGTCCTACAAAACATGCGTCGAAGTGCTCTGTGTGCCACGGTAACCAAGCGACGTTGATAGCTTAAGCTTGATTCTGCGTCTGTGTCTGCTTCCCATCCATAGAGATATCTTATCAATTTGATTCATAATTTGCAGCCAAATGAGCCGGGATAGGATATTCAAATTCGACAGTCAAACAATGAATTTTTTTGCTAAATTTTCACGGATTTTATTCGTAATATCGACTTATTAATACATTTATCGCAATTTTCCTTCATTTCATTCGTAAAATCGACTTTCATTGTTATTTAATTTATATAATAGGTACATTCAAAAAATATTGACGACATGCGCCGAGGTGTTTTATCATTCCTAGTGCTACGCAGTAGGGTGTCCTTCATTTTTTCAAATATGTTTTTTTTAAATATGCTAAGAGCTATTATGAAGAAAATTCAATGACACAATTTGGTTTCACATCAATCTCGAATAGCATAATTTTCCATAGAATTACTGTGAGCAAAACAATTATATTTTCTCTAAAGCATTCAATACGTAAATAGATTCTCAATTTTCAGTATATAGCATTATATAATAAAATCTAGCACATATTCAAATTTCATAATTTTTGTCTATATATTAGAATATCGTACGTCAGTTTACAATTGTCATCCAAGAGGGGACAAATCACATTAGCTATATCTATAATTTATTGCAATTATTAAACTTGACTCTAATTGAGCAATGAACGCCTGGAGGGATTCAATGCCATATTCTATTTTGTGTTCATATAGGAAGTATATGCAATCTGCCATATATAACATAAACCGAAATCACAAGTAAATTGCAAAATCTTTCATTTATTAACAAAGCTGATATTTCTATTTTTGGGGAGAAAAAAAGATTTAATTTTATACGAATGGAATACTCAATAAAGTTAAAAATATTGTTAAACGATTACTCAATGCTATAATTGGAAATATTCTATTATTCTACAAAGTTATTTCGTGTTTTTTAACCAATCTTCCAGATACCGATTTCATGAAGTGCTTAGAAATTGGCAGACAACTATAAAGTAGAAAAATAGCCACAATATAAAATTTGACGTCATTATTTTACTCTTATAAATTCTCACACCAATTTATACAAGATATGTAAAAGTATGTGAAATATTGAATGTCCAAAATAAAATAATAGCCTTAAGTTTACGTGTAAATGTTTTATTAGCATATTTAGTCACCTGGTGAGTATTTGAGACATAATTGTGTTGTCCAAAATGCTCAAGAAATGTCCTAAAATTGCTCCATTTATTCGTACAAGATATTCACTATCTTCTTGTCATACTGTTATTGACAACTACAAAATTCGAATTCAGTAGCGTAGGAAACATTCATCTTGAAAATTTGAAATCTATATAATCGAGTATCCATTCATCCTCAACATGACAATAGATCCCCTATCCTTTGAAATCGTCAGGTATTCTCTATTATTACTGTGAGAGTGCCTCCATGTAACGTCACTTCAAAATTACCTGTATTTTTCACCGTAACATAAGGTTGTAAGTCAATTTATGTGCCATAGAAATAAAAATAGAGCTACTGATTCTCCATGTTTGTATCTGGAAGTTAGTCAATATTGTGAATTGATGAGGCCGATTCTTGATGTACATCGATGAACATATTGAAAGAACGGTTGAATAGAAATTTACACGTATATTAAAAACAATAACGCATGACATACATTTCGATGAGATTTCAACTTTTTTGGATGCTTATTGATAACATATCTAGAAAGATTAAAAAAACTAAATTTGAATTTACTACGTTTATTATCACAAAATATTTTGAAAAATATAACACTGCGATTGCAATTTCGGTCACTAGACCATCATCGGGCAGATTGAGTTAAGAACTGAGTACAGAATAATTATAGATTTGCGCTTACGGGTGGGGAAGGATTATTGCAGGTACCTAAATAGACAAGAGGAACATATTTCAAGAAGGGCTAATCGAGTGAATTTCACAAATTGGTACAATACAATGTTCTTAGAAAAGTCATTATTGTTTAAATACACTAAATATAGGAGAATATATCAAGTCAATCTGGTCGTTCAGCAAGATATCTTTTGCATTATTATTGAGTTTAAAAATTTCGAATGATTCTAAGTAAGTAAGTTTGGTTCCTTTCGGTAATTTGTGCATGATTTGAAAATTATCTATTTGTGGAAATGGGTGGTGGTTTTCACGGCAATGATTTGAAAACGTTGAATCCGTTTTATTTTTGAAAAAAGATTGTTGGTGTTCTTTAAATCTTGTCTTGACCAGTCTGACCTATATACTCCCGAACTTTCAAATTTTGAAGTGATATCTTTGGCATTGAATAAAAATCCTGAGAGTGTTGTCTTAGGTTTGAAAGCAATTTTAATATTACATTAAGGTATGACAATAGCAACTTTTTCTGTTGGAGGACCAAAATATGTTAAAGATGTGAATTTTTCCGATTTTTCTACTTTTAATTGGGGATATATGCTGTTGTACGCTAGTTGATTACGTTTCTTGTTTATCATTTTATCTATCAAACTTGTATGGTAAAATAATGGTTTTCATACAAGTTTGATAGATAAAATGATAAACAAGAAACGTAATCAACTAGCGTACAACAGCATATATCCCCAATTAAAAGTAGAAAAATCGGAAAAATTCACATCTTTAACATATTTTGGTCCTCTAACAGAAAAAGTTGCTAATGTCATACCTTAATGTAATATTAAATTTGCTTTCAAACCTAAGACAAAACTCTCAGGATTTTTATTCAATTGCCAAAGATATCACTTCAAAATTTGAAAAGTTCAGGAGTTTATAAGTTGATTTGTCCCTGTATGTAAAGGAGTATATATAGGTCAGACTGGTCGATCGTTTCAAGACAAGATTTAAAGAACACCAGCAATCTTTTTTGAAAAATTAAAACGGATTCAACGTTTTCAAATCATTGCCGGTGAAAACCACCACACCATTTCCCACAAATAGATAATTTTCAAATCATGCACAAATTACCGAAAGGAACCAAACTTACTTACTTAGAATCATTAGAAATTTTTAAACTCAATAATAATGCAAAAGATATCTTGCTGAACGACCAGATTGACTTGATATATTCTCCTATATTTAGTGTATTTAAACAATAATGACTTTTCTAAGAACATTGTATTGTACCAATTTGTGAAATTCACTCGATTAGCCCTTCTTGAAATATGTTCCTCTTGTCTATTTAGGTACCTGCGATAATCCTTCCCCACCCGTAAGCGCAAATCTATAATTATTCTGTACTCAGTTCTTAACTCAATCTGCCCG
This sequence comes from Cynegetis impunctata, assembly GCA_030704885.1. NCBI lineage: Eukaryota > Metazoa > Arthropoda > Insecta > Coleoptera > Coccinellidae > Cynegetis > Cynegetis impunctata. The sequence continues at coordinate 136,391 of JARQZK010004466.1, read as the reverse complement.
ATGATGGTCTAGTGACCGAAATTGCAATCGCAGTGTTATATTTTTCAAAATATTTTGTGATAATAAACGTAGTAAATTCAAATTTAGTTTTGTTAATCATGTTAAATTATCACGTAGTAACGACGGATTCCATCAACTATATCTAGAAAGTACTACATTGTTATTCAACCGTTATTTCAATCACTGATTATTTTTGATCAGAATGGATGAACTGAAAATATATCATGTACAGCAAAACTTATAAATTTACTAATGATAAAGTTGGAAAATTGGAATATTTTTATCAGGTTTTCACTCTGAAAACTTGCTTGTTCGAATGAGAGCGATAAGCAAAGTTGGACCTGGGACCAAGATAGTTTTTCTTTTCATGACTTTTTAGGATTTTTGGCAACGAAAACTCAGTTTCGTCTCGCTCTTTCTCTCGCTCTCGTTCTCTCTCTTTTTACATAATAGTACATATATGTTTTTTCCTATGTATGTTTTCATGTATGTACTTATATATTTTGAACTTGTTTACACGATAAAGGGCGCAATTTTCGGGCAATTGAGTTGAAAGTTTGTAATTAGGTAGTTACTTATGATATCTAGGATAGGATTGGTTTTTGTACGAATTAGTTGGGAGGCCGACCCACCATGGAGAGAAATGTATCTTGTTTACACGATAGAAGACACCATTTTTGAGCAATAGGGTTGCAAGTTTGTGATAAGGTTTACGTGTGATATACTAGATAACATTTTTTTTGGTACGAACTGGTTGAGGAGTTGACCCCCCGGGGGAGGTAAATAAATCTTGTTTATACGATAGAAGGCGCAATTCTGGAGCAATTAGGTTGAAAGTTTAAAAGTAAATTGTTTCTTATGATATCTTGTATGTGATTGGATTTGGTATGAATTGGTTGGGGGTTGACCCCCCGGTATAGGAAATAATTCCTGTTAACACGATAAAAGGCGCAATATAGATTCAATAAGGTTGAACGTTTGTAATCTAAATAGAGGAAAGACTGGTTTAAATTTGAAACAAAAACCTTAGTTGAATAAAAAGATTTTTGAACCTGAATACTTCGTGAAAGCGTGCTTTTCTAATTCAGCTTGCTGCGATAGAGTTCTTGATCATAATGACTATATTTCCTCTTTTAAAAATGCTTAGATACTTACGTAAGCTGTCATTCTAAATCAGTGAATTGAAGTTCGTTCTTTTTGTAAGCACTCATTAATTCTCTGAATGTTTTGTTCATATATGACACACTGATAGAATCAGGTAACTCATTCGATTATCTTGGAATTGATACTTTGTTTCGTTAAAACGAATTCAATACCTTATTCTATAACTAGGTGAATAAGACTAACTCAATTGCTCTAACTACAGTTTGGGTCTTCACATCGAAGAGATTTTTAATTTTTATTCGGCTAATGGAATACCGTATCGGCCACTTAAAATACTGTTATTATCTACCTTTAAATTATAGATATAATTCATGAACATTCTGAATTGAATTTAATATCAGCTCAAACCAAAAATTAGTAACTTAAAAACCAATTAGATCCCTCAGTTATATATTATTGATAATCGACTAACTTCGACATACCGATTTTTTGAAATATCATTTCGGAACAGAATTGAATGTTTGATTGATCGTTTGATGAAATTAAAGATATGAAAAATTCATACTTATTCTTAGATATAAATTATTGAACTCGATATAAAATTTACATAATTAATATATATAATATAATAATATAGTGGCAGAGTTCAATCACAAAGGTCGTATTTTCCCATCATGGTGGATCAAATTCTTAATCCACTACGTCAACTAACAGCTGTGGAGGTTAGCAGAATAACAAATCGAAAGATAGAAAATAACTACATTAAAATAGCGCAGGTAAAAAAAAATTGAAACAACCAAAAAGCGCTTCCCTAATATCAACCTGATTCACTAACGAAGTTTCAGAGAGCTGTAGGGATGCGAAAACCTCAAAAACTATGAAAATACAGTCTCTACATAATATAAAATGGCAGCGGTTGGAGAGAAATATTTATACCTATTACCAAAAGGCACTTCCGTTACATTAACTCATACATCTACGTACAAATTTTCGACCTTGAAAATTAATTTGATGTCGGTTTGGGGGTTCCCTGAAAGACTGAAGAATTTCCGTTCTTGAACTTTACCGCCCTTCCGCAATGTTTGGACCTTCCAATGTTAATGACTGAATTTAACCAAATTCAGACAATATTATTCTACCTCAAAAACAGCCCTAGATACCAAATTTCATATTATTTGATAAGCTGTGAAAAATGTTGCCCACGAGGTCTAAAACAAAATTGACAGCATCTCCCTCACACCGCTGTTGACGTTCAATACAGAGCTTAAGTTTATTATTTTCATGGGAAATACTACTAAAAATAGAGTATGTATAGTGGCTCTATCCACAAAACTTCTATGTTTAGAACTACGGATGATTTCCATGGATAGTTTATCCCTAATCAGATTTGAGATAGAAACTTTCGCACAGTGGGGAGTGAATCTTGCACTCTGGAGGGTAATTCTCGGATTTGTTTCCATCCCATTGAGAAAGCATGGAAAACACAGTATTTTCTTACATGAATTTCATTCGCCATACCAAATTTTTTAATTGAAATCACATTGGAGATAAAACAAATAAAGAGTTAAACTATAAAACTACTTCACTGCGCCATCACTATCTCATAAACCAGAGTAACTTATAGAACTTATAGTCCGGGAGCCAGGCAAAAATTTGGTCAATTATTTCTTCGCGAACGATAATTGGTGAGACGCATCAGGGAATAGTATTATTAAGGTTCGTGAACGTCAGCTGCGGTTTCAGGGGTGGGATAAGCGCAAAATTTGAATGAAAGTTATATAATTTGTCGATTTATTCTAAAATGTCTGAACGAAACGTCAAAGAACGAATAGAGTAAGGAAAATCAATGACTTGATTCATTACAATGTTCCACAATATACCACTCGCCATTATAATTTGTTTCATACATCCATACCCAACACAAATTACTATTTGAATTCCCCTTTACACAGATGCTTGAAAAGTTATAACTCCATTTCAAACATAATAGACATTGATATTTTTTCTGACTCTTTGAATACCTTTGTAAACAAACTTAAGAAATATTTTGTCCAATCGTCCAATTGATTATATGTTCAATATTTTTTTTTTGTATCTATATAAAATATTTCTACTGTATAATTGAATTTGTTTAACATGACATATTTAGTGTATTTGTTAATACTGTTTCTGGGTTCGTCCTGTTTGTATTCCTATTTGTGAAAAAAAAAAAAAAAAATAAACACAGAACACAGTGCTGAGCGCAGCTCACAAAACAAAATTGCATATATTGGTTGAGAATACTGCTAGATTTTCATTGAGAATAGTAGGCTACTAAATTGAATCGAAAAGTACTAAATTTATATGGATTCTACTCAAAATTCTAACCCTATAACACAATAGGGCCTTTGTAGCCAGATCATCTGTATAACTTAGACCCTTCAAGCGTATTTTACTAAGGAGAAAATTATTGAATAAATGTTTTTTTTCTTCATGCGACGGAGGCTACCACCGCTCATTTCACCCAAGGAACCCTAGCTGACGTCCACTAAGCTAAAATTCTCTGATGCATTCCACTAATTATCGCTTGGGAAGAAATTGTTCATGTAACTGTTACTGGCTCCCGGACTATGAGAAAAGAGACTTACGATAAGATTCATGCCAGATTTTACCAACGAGATGTAAGGAAGTTCCTAACTAAGTAATTCCTACGATAGGAAATACCTAAATCCGATACTTACCTCAATCGAATTTCACCAACCTAAGAAATCCTTAGTTGAGAAATACCTTGTTAAAAACTTGATTTGGAAAGTTTTGTATATATAATTGGTAACACTGTTTAATACTAGATTGTAAATTTGACAGAGGATAGTTAGTAGAAGAGAAAAAATGATGGAAATATATAGGCTCCTGCATCGTATATTATTAAACTAAGTTTAATGATAAACCAAGTTTAATTTGACATTTGATAAGCGGAAATGTCAAATTAAACTTGGTTTATCATTAAACTTAGTTTAAAATATACGGTGCAAGAGCCTTTTTATAATTTTATTATATTTCTATGGAAAAAACCCCAAATTGGATGTGCAATTGACAACTAAACAATTTGAGGTTAAGCATTTCTTAAATACTCTAGGCAGACCTAACAAACTATCCTAATGTAAGGTATTTCCTTTCGTCCTTAGGCATTACTTAACGCGTGGTAAAACGCAAATTGCACTTAGGAATTCCTAAATCCAATATGAGTATTGCCTAACTTTAGGAATTAGTTAGTGAAATCGGGCGTCAGTGAACCAATAATATTTGTGTTGTTTGTTTTGCCACAATAATATTCATCCTTTTCTTGCTTTACAATTTAAGAGAAGGCGTAGACAGCAAAGCTACATCACTAAGGTTGTGTTTTCTCTTCATTTTTGTACATACTTACAAATTCCCACTAAGCCAATTTCGAGGGGCTTAAAAGATGCACAAAGCTAGAATATCAGCAAAAATGCAAATAGAATATCAGCAAAAAACAAAAATGCATGAAATTTCTACATCGAAATTTGACAACGTTCATTTGAAACCCCTTCAACATCAACCGAATTCAGATAGAATTTTTCAGTCTTTTAACTGAATTTTGAATGGTTGTAGAGATACGCAATGCTCGAAAATACGCTAAAATACTTTTTTTTTTCATAAAAATTGCGTCGCTTTTTTTTTCGTCGATGCAAGAAATCGATTAAAACTCCCAGTTTGCACTCTACTGATGAGCACTTCAACAGCAGAAGCTATGGTGGTGTGCAAATTAACAAAAACTACGAAAAACATGATATCTCTACATTAAAATGATGTCGATTAGAGAAAATACTTCAAATTACTACATTGCACTTTCGTAACTTTAACTCAATCCACGTAAAATATTTCAACTATCTTACTCGATATGGATGAGCCGTGAGATGCACAAATCAAGAAATAACTACATGAAAATGGCGGCGGAGGGGTAAAAAAAATTTATACAACCAACAGGCACTTCCATATCACCAACTCAATCTCCGTACAAATTTCCAACCCTCTAACTCAATTTGGTGGTGATTTGAGGATGCATAAATCCTCCTTGCAGCCTCCAATGAATTTCGGTTGTGTTGTTGATAATTCATGTCCACGTCTTTTACCACTAGTGTGTAAATTTTCCGCTGATGTACCTTCCAGAAACTTCCTTTCCCAAAGTTTGAAGATACCAAAATTTTGACTGAATTTACTCAAATTTAAATAGATAGTCCATTAGGCCTGATGGTGATATATATATATATATATATATATATATATATATATATATATATATATATATATATATATATATATATATATATATATATATATATATATATATATATATATATATATTATATATATATATATATATATATATATATATATATATATATTATATATAGATATATATATATATATATATATATATATATAACATTTTGATAATTATTAGCAATAACAGGCTTGTTGAATCTAAAAGAACTCGATTTTATTAAAAAGTTGACGTTTATTAATTACGTGCTAGAATTTTCAATTTTTCTAAAAAGAAAGTATAGTTTAGAACAAAATTACAAGTAATGTCTTTTACTCACAATCGATCGGTAATCGATGGTTTTCTAACCTTCAAAACAGTCGGGAAGCGCTTCATTACATACTTCATACTTTCCCGGCTAGCAAATCTCACTTTCCCGGCTAGCAAATGTCACTTTACCGGCTAGCTTGTGTCACTTTACCTACTAGCATGAAAATAAATCAGAATTAACTCGATATTCATTTAATATAAAAAGAAAAAAAATATTTGGAATTATAAATATTAATAGTTACATTCGAATTACGATTACTATTGACCGTTGAAGCAAGACCTAGTTGCTTAAAGTTATGAGTTCCAGAATTCGATTATGATGCCGACGTTCTAGGATTTTCAGCATGAGGCAACATATTAGCTATTTTTGATTGTCCATGCAAAGAATTCTCCACATAACCTTCAGCCACGGTACTAAATTCCACCCCCCTCATCTCTTCAACTGTAGAATGTCTCCACCTGTACTTGCTAATAATGTCGCTGAAGTACGTCTGAAACAATGTCCTGTGAACCCATTATAATTTTCTAGTTTCAAAAAGGTTTTTTGGGAAAACTTCCGATAGAATTATGCCCAAAAGGCTGTCGTGTAACTTTGCCAACCTCATTTGTAAGAACAACATTTCACAGTCGATGTTGTTGCGCATATCACAGTATTGTTTCACTACTTTCATCCATTCCGGTTTTGTAATCACAAATGTACGCCAGTAATAGGTTTTGGTTATACTAATCGTTATTGTAATTCGATTTTCTATAATTTCCAAATCATTTATTTTCATTTTTAGAACTTCATCACACCTTCAATCTCCGGAAATGCCAATAATCAAAGTAACCTGAAAGAAGTTCTGGTGGTGTGGATTCGAATTCGCAGTCAAACATTTTTCGTTAATATTGTCAAAAATTAAATTGTGAATTTTGACCCAAATGTCAGATCGAATCTATGGTTGAATCAACTAACTTTTTATGTTTTCTGATTAATACAAGTAATAATTATTATCAGAACTTGATTATTAATGTGATCGATTGTGAGTAAAATAGTATACAAACCTCGGGGAAAATCATTCCAGCCTCACGTCTGCAGCACACCTCGGTGCTGCGCACCTCGGTATGCTACCTTGCCGTTCGGCTGTAATAGATTACTTCCCCGCTCGGTATGTAATATACTATTTAAAGACAACAATCAAATATTTTAAACCTATTTTGTACATTACGTGGGTGAAGGTTTCTGTGGTTCCCTTCCCATCTAATATCAACAGACCTGTCTATTGATATTGGACTAAATAGCACGTAATTAATAACTGAAGACGGCCACAGCCGTAATAAAAAAATTTTGATAAATAGTACCCTATTCTTTGACTTTTCAAAATCAAAATAATTTGAACCTATTTCGAACATTACGTGGGTAAATGTTTCTGTGGTTTCCTTTACCATCTAATTATAACAGATTTGAATGTTAATATTGGACTGAATAGCACGTAATAAAAAACAGAGAACGGCCACGGCCGAAAAATTTTGATGAAACATAGTAGTCTTTTTTAACTATTCAAATTTTTTCAAATCAATAAATGTCCAAGAAATTTCAATTTATCAAAAGTTTTGATAAAGCCAGGAATGTCGTGGCGGAACGTCAACTTTTTAATAAAATCGAGTTCTTTTAGATTCAACAAGCCTGTTATTGCTAATAATTATCAAAAAGTTGAAAATAGTTCACAGGCAATATATATATATATATATATATATATATATATATATATATATATATATATATATATATATATATATATATATATATATATATATATATATATATATATACATATATCCATAAACAAAAACATCATTCATCGAAAACTTATCGAAAATCTTGGCCTCACTTTCGATACACGGCTATTATTTTCGAAGAAAATACGACTAAGTATACTGAATTTTTTGTCAGATTTTCTCATTATTACCTTCAGCAGTTTTCGATGCACACTGATTTTTTCCGTAAGAGTCAGTTTATCAACATAAATCCATATAGATAAAGATACCTGGATAATTTAAACAATGAAAACTAGAATATGTATCGTGAGAATCAGATATATAGTTGAAGAAAATGAGCATTTCTCCCAGAAAATGCAGTGTGAAAATTATTCTATTTTGCGGATATGTTGCAGCTGTTACTAAGATTGCGTGTGAAATTTGTGGCCAATTTTAAACAGACTATGTGCCCCATAAAATATTAATGATATTAAGAAACGCGATGACATGCGGAAGATGAATTCAATACAAGACTTGAACGAGACAATTTATAGCTTAGTATGTGTGAAACTATTTGTTTTATAGGAAAAACTGTCAAGCAGGAAATAAGTAATTTAATATTTGAATGGGTTTCATGAAAATCCCAAATGAAATATAAATGCACTGAATCATATTCACAACAATGAAAATGTAATATGCCTCCTAATTATTTTATTATTTTTATATTTGATATATTTGCAGAAAACCAATTCTGATCATGGAAATTCCAAAATAATTCGATTGATTACGTGCTTCGTTTCGATTGTATATTGACAATAGAAAGAAATTTTCAGTTCGCACTAACTTTGTAGCAAAGTCTAAAAAGTTAATAATCAGATAACCTAAGTGAACATTTTATTATACATATATATATATATATATATATATATATATATATATATATATATATATATATATATATATATATATTTCCATCATCCCTCTGTGGGACATAGGGCTTCTATAAGCTGTCTCCATCTGACTTTGTTTTGGGCGAGATGTTTGATTTCGCTCCATGATTTGCCAACTTCTTGGATTTCAGAGGTCACTGTGCGTCTCCATGTTTGTTTGGGTTTGCCTTTGCCACGTTTTCCTTGTGAAATGCAGTCAAAAGCTTGCTTTGTGATATTATTTTCGGGTCGTCTCATAATATGGCCAATCCATCCCCATTGTCGCCGTTTTATTTGTTGGTCTATTTTTTGTTGGTCAGTTACTCTCCATAGTTCCATATTTGATATTTCATTCGGCCAAAAGATTTTCATAATTCTGCGGAGACATTTGTTTACAAAAACTTGCAGTTGTTGTGTTACGTTGTTAGTAACTTTCCAGGTTTCACATCCATATAACAATACTGACTTCACATTGCTGTTGAATATACGAAGCCAGGTTTTGTTACTATATATGGATGAATTCGCTTTTATGATTTCAACATTTTTCTTCTTACTAACATATTTCAAAGAGTGGAAGGTTCAAGAAAGTGGAATTGAAGGAAACTTAAAGTTCTTGATTTATTCACTTCGAAAACTGGTTTTATGGGCAAAGGGTTCATTTTAATATGTAGTTCAAGAAGGAACATCCCTTAAAAACCAAAATACTAATAAGAAGTTGCATTATATTATTATAATTTAATGGAATATATCAGTTATCCCTTGTCTTTCTGTTTGAAAATGGTTTCATAAATTACATATTTTATTGAATAAATAGGTTAAGTAGTATCTAGTAAAAATAAAGATGCAGAAAAATAAAATAAAAATGAAGTTATTAGTTAACTGTGATGAACGTGTACGATTCAACGTTTCTGCTTCAATAAAGTATGATCGACTGGATTCATTAAAAATTTTGTTGAAATTGGCTCAGAGAGATTAATTACGGTAAACGGAAAGCTTCTAATCAGGTGTCTTATATTACGCACATTTATTTTCAGGGGTTATATTTCTAATAAACCTTTATTAATCAGAACTAACAGATATTTTCAAATTAATGAGTTTAGGTATTAGCTAGTTTATGTAAAAGTATTTAAAGTCACATTTATTGAAAGTGTGTAAAAGCAAATAATTATAGTTTAATTACAAAGACAGTGGCTTTATAAGTTTCAATTTATGGAGTAGCATACTGAGATTCTTCTCAGTATGCAACTGCAATTAGTTTGTTAAGTGGAAACTATTATTGCTCTATAAACTTTGCGAATTGATGATGTATAAGAAAAAAATGTTTTATCATGTAAAATGTAATGACAAACTCAATTTGATATATAATTTATTAACTATAATGATAACTTATTTGCGTGGGATGTTAGAGTCAAATTAATGAGAGTTTCAATAAGTGCTATTCTGTTTTCCAATTTTTAGAAATTATTATTATGCATGGTTAAGAATCTGCGAATCGAAATGGTATGAATTATAATAAAGAAATTCAACACTTATATAATGAAGTGATGTTCATAGAAAAATAATGTATTTCTTTTGATAGAGTTTCGATTAATTAAAAGGAATAGTTAGTACTAATCTTCTGTCATTGATATTTGATGAAAAAACTAAAACTAACTGAGTGTTCACCTATTAAGAGTTCTTGTTGTTTTATATGAAAAGTCTGCAGAGTTGAGGATCTATTGCAGAACTGTTTTCTGTTTATTTCCACTGAAATAATTGATTAACTCAGACTGTAGTATGGTTCATTTCAAATTTAATGTATGTGTATGTTTTCAAACATGCGTTTGCGTTGCTGTGTGTTAATAAATGAAAACAGGTGATTAAAAATAGCTCGGTAAGTTTATTGATGTACAGTGAAGGTCTAAATATTATGATGGATTCGAAGTGGCAGTAGAGTGAATGCTATTTATGGAGACCTATAAAATCCTACGCGTTTAATTTCCCTTCATTCATTTTCTGCTCAAGAGTGTTCTTTCCAATAACACTTCTGTAAATGCAACTTAGTAATTTGAAATGGAAAATTAATTATTGTTATTGCCTCACTAAATTTGCTGGTGCTTATTTTAGTATAACAAAAATCTTTATTCAACCCCTTTCATCAGTCAAAGTCTATAAAAAATAATATTTTGAATGAATTATGTTTCATGAACATTTTTTCAAAGAAACTCTTAATTGTATACATTTATCACAGTGAACCTGCAGCGTCTCTAGACCTTTCAAAAAAAATGTTTCTTCTTGCTCTGCACACCAGACCTCCACAGCTTTTATTACCTCCTCGTTGGAAGAAAATTTACGAGGAAAGAGATGATAGTCGGACAGAGCCAAATCTGGTGAATAAGGGGGGTGTTCTAGTAATTCAAACCCTGAATCACGAATTTTTTGCAAGGCAACATGAGATTTGTGTGCAGGAGCGTTGTCCTGCAAAAACAAAACACCTTTGAATAGCTTTCCGCGTCTTTTCTCTCTAATTTTTTCCCGTAGAATGGTCAGTTATGTCGAATAGTAATCTCCAGTTATTGTTCTACCCTTATCCAAAAAACCAATCTTGATTACTCTATGGCAATCCCAAAAAACTGAAGCAAGAACTTTTCCTTCCGATGATTTTATCGGCAAAATAGGGATCGGCTCTGTAGAAATGAGGAATAGATATATAATTTGGTGTATTTCCTTTGCACGCAGTAGCATACACTACTCCATATGGGAGACAGTGTTCCCCACAAGTACATTCATTTCCTGGTATTAAGGTTCCTAGAATTAAATTATGAAAGAACTGCACTGTTAAATTAAGAAATTGTGAAGTTCTCGAAGGTTTCATAATGATAAGTGTGGAAAGAGATTTTCCGCACTTATGAACCAATGATGAAGAAATTAAAAGAAATTAGATGTAAAAACTATTATACGAGGATATATTGAAAAATTTTTAGCCTACTATAGCACCAAACAAAATTTCAATGTCAAAATATTTTATTACTCAACATATTCTCCTCTTAATTGTATACATTTATTACGGCGAACCTGCAACGTCTCTAGACCTTTCGAAAAAAATGTTTCTTCTTGCTCTGCAAACCAGACCTCCACAGCTTTTATTACCTCCTCGTTGGAAGAAAATTTACGACCTTTTAAATTTTTTTTCAGTTGAGGAAAGAGATGATAGTCGGACGGTGCCAAATCTGGTGAATAAGGGGGGTGTTCTAGTAATTCAAACCCTAAATCACGAATTTTTTGGATGGCAACATGAGATTTGTATGCAGGGGCGTTGTTCTGCAAAAACAAAACACCTTTGGATAGCTTTCCGCGTCTTTTCTCTCTAATTTTTTCCCGTAGAGTGGTCAGTAATGTCGAATAGTAATCTCCCGTTATTGTTCAGCCCTTATCTAAAAAATCAATCATGATTACTCCATGGCAATCCCAAACGACTGAAGCAAGAACTTTTCCAGCAAATTTTTGGACACGAAACTTCTTAGGTCTTGGAGAACCGGAGTGTCGCCATTCCATCGATTGTTGCTTCGTTTCTGGATCGTATAAATTTACCCAAGTCTCATTCATAGTAACAATTCGGTTTAAGAAGTCTACATCGTTTTCAAATCGAGCACAGATAGAACGCGATGGTACTACCCTCGCATACTTTTGGTCAAAATTCAAACATTTGGGGATCCATTTTGCATCAATTTATCTCATGTCCAAATTGACGTGAACTATATGATGAACGCGTTCGTATAAAATATTCATTGCTTCAGATATCCGCTTTAGCCCAATTCGACGGTCTGTTAAAATCATGTCATGAACTGCATCGATATTCTCGGGGACTGACACAGAAACTGGCCTTCCCGATCGGTCATCATCTTCAATGGAAAATTTACTTCTTTTGAAGCTTGCAGTCCAATTTTTCACGGTCGCGTACGAAGGACATTGATCATCAAGGGTATTAAGCATATCTTCGTAAATCTGCATACCTCTTAACCCTTTTAAATACAGGTACTTGATGATGGCTCGATACTCCAATTTTTCGATTTTCACAATTTCGGGGACATATTTTTAAAAAAAATTTTTTGCGTAACTCTGGTTTACTTTTTTGACGTCAAACTTTACACTGACACTTCCAATATGTTATTGTCCGTTGCTATGGTAACGCAATATTTTGTTTATGCAGGGAACTGGTCTAGGCTAACTAGATATCAATACATCCTAGTATATTGAATTATGAACACATAAAGCGGATGGGTTTAGGAAAAACGCCCACTCTCAGCGCATTTATTAACTGGCTAAAATTGGAATAAATATTGAAAAGTGTACCTACTATGAGGTTGACAAGGATAACCAAATATGTTAAATGGTGATGACTAATAAATATGTCGAGTTAAAGACTCTAAGGTTGCTACATTGATTACCAAATAATGATGCTTCATCAGTTTGTTAACTTTTTAAGTACTTCGTGGTTTCTATTGATGGGGTGTGTTGCAAAAATTAAATATCTTTTACATTTACACGATTACACGAGAAAAAGTAAATAGAAGGATTGTTACAACGGTTCAGAATGGGTTTTTCCTATTCAACTAATTATTTGTAACAATATTTTTATTTACCCTTTCTACACAATTTATCATCTATTTCTTTCTTGAATTTTTTTTTTAACTCGAGGGACCTACAGTTTAACGCCGGTTCCTAACGGCCAATGGGCTTGTGAACGATGCACACTACTCAACAATTTCTCTTAAAACTAAAACCACTAAATTCCGGACATATAAAACACTCAAGCTAGGTGGGACGCGAACCCACAATCCTCGGTTTACAAGCGACAAACCATACCGCCTGGTCTACCGAGGCCTCTTTTCTTGTATTTGATATAACGAAGAAACATATTTAGTTTGCGTTTTACCTAAACGTGCGTCAAGCGTTATTTAATTCAATCAATGTGTGAATTGTTTTTATGAACAATTGTTTTAATATGAAAATACAATTTTAATTTTCAGTGTTCAAATCTTTTGTTAATTTTTAAAGCATATCCCTTGAGGTTATATTCAATGAAAGGCATGGTTCAAACAGCGGCTTAATAATTTCGGCAGTCACAGATGAGTTCAAATTTAATCAGATTTGAAAAATTAATTTCGAATCCAATTTTCTATCCAAGTATATCCTTCGACCTCTCGTTTCGTGTACGTTTATCCCAAACGATTATATGAAACTAATTTCAACTCACCCGTACCCCAGTATTGGTCCATGTCAGCCATTCAATATATTACAAAGAACCAGGATAGACTGAGAGTGGAATGGTGAAAAAGGTTTTCTTTCAGAGAGTGATACAGGTATTCACTCAAGAGTGAACTTCATTTTTGAAATATTGTTATCATAAAGGCATGCCTTCAGCGTTTATTTCGTAGTTCAGATTATAAGATTGTTACTCACTCTTTTATCGTAAATGGAACATGAGTTAACTATATATATTAACCGCAATAGTATAGTTATTAACGTAACAAGGCCGATATGTATCAAATAACGGATAAGGTTGGATATTGTAATCCGAGGCGCAGCCGAGGATTATAACTAACCGAATTTTTCGTAATCCCGTTGAAAGATTATATTTTGATTCCGAAGAAAGAAAAAAACCCGTACCTCGCAATTCTAAAGAAAAATCCCAACGTCGTGCACTCTGTTGTCATGGAACAGTTTGACAGTTTTATAAACAACGTCAGTTTTTTGTGTTCTCAAGTTCGCTTTAACGACGACCATGGATGAAATTGAGGAACAAAATCAAATTCCTTTAGAAATATTGGGAGAATCATGTGCAGTGCAGCGAGTGTTGATTAACTGCCGAAAATAACTCAAGAGCGATATCAAAAAGAATATGAAAATTTTGAAATGTGGCGTAAAAGCAAGAATGTAAAGGAGGTTAATGAAGATGTATTATTAGCCTATGCGAAATGAAAATCAGAGGTTTATTCTCCCAACTCGATGTGGACCAAGATTTCAATGTTGTTATTGTAAGCAGAATGATGTTTTGAAATAAACATTTGAACAAGTGATTTCTTAACGGCCGGCGGCCGTTAACACTGACTTTTCAATTGTCATCTGAATACCGTTAAATCAAAATAACAGTATGGGATTACGAAAACTTTATAACGGATGCTGAATCTGTACTTGACTCTGATGTGTCATAATTTGTATATTGGCAGTATACACATAACGATCAATAATTGCAAAAATATACTGTGTCGAAAAAGTGCATTATGGAGGTTTTCCGCCAAACGAACAAAACAAAAACATAACGCAAACTCATGTCGAATAAAGCAAAACTGCAACTTTTCGCAAACTTTTTGAAGTCATGTTTTGCGAAGCGGTAACATCAAAAGGTTTCGACGTGTTTTAGAACTCGAGTCTGTTTAGTGGAAACGGTCGTGTTGTGTTTTCTATTTTCGTCTTGCTAGTCTGAATTACGAATTTTTTACCAAATTAGTAAGTAAGTAAATAACGTATATACATTAGGGTGATATAAACATTTTTTATCGGTTATTCCAGATCATGTCATAAGGGGGTGAAGTTTTCAAAGAACAGTGAACTACTGAAGAAACCTGACCTTCAGTATTATTCAGCCACAACTAAGAATAAAAAAGTATTCTTCTCTAAACATGTTGGTTGATTGACCGATGAAGTTGGGTGCTTTGGCACTAGTTTTAATTCCAATTAAACATTTTCAACGTGAATGACGCATATTATTTTGAGGCCCAACTGATTGGTAAAAGTAGCTGGAAACGGTAGTTTTCCAGATTCCCCAGGAAGGTAACAATCATAAAGGCATACTTTCAAAGTAAAGATAGAAGGAAATACAGTATACTAATATAGTTAACTGGAATATCTTGAATATGGTTGGATCCATTAACAAGTTATATGATATAAGTACAAATGATAGAGGTAATTCGATCTCTGATACCTCCTTTAGTTCCATATTTGTTTCATATATAATATACGATGCTGTGTTGAATATCTAGAATGAAGAGCGAATGGCCTTGGCTTCATTTGAAAATCTTTTCAATTTGATCTAACACGAATCGAATCATGATCATTGAAAACTAAGTGTGATCATTTATATTTATCATACATCATCACAAATCTTGTATGTTCCCTATGACCCTTTTTAAATTCTGAGTTGAAAATGGATATTAGTGAATATTCAACAGCAACAGTAATTGAAGAGAATATCATCCATAAAACTGTAACATGTTTTTCAAAGCAAATATGTATGTGTGCGTGAGCTCGGGGGTATGTATTTGTGCGTGTAAGTGTGTATACGTTATAGATAGAGGAAATGAATTTTTAAAAAACGCGTGAGCATAGCACTGCTCCTTCACTAAGGTCTTATTTTCTCATTATTTTAGTTTATTTTTAAGTACCAATTGTTAACCCCCCTCAGTTAATTTGGAAGGGCTGTGGAGCTAAGTAAAATAAAATGAATATCTAAATTGAGAGGGTGGCAGTTAAGGCACTTTTCTCAATCTACGTTTGAAATTTCAACCCCCTTCCTCAGTTTGGAGTAGTTTTGGAGGCGTGCAAACCCTTAAAAACATATTAATGGCGGTTGTTAATTTCTGATAACAGTTCAATTCAACTATAAGTTTTAAACCGTCTAACTCGATTTGGACAGAGTTCAGGATGAAAAAAAAATTAAAAAATCTGTTTTGTTGACCTATACACTAACTATCCTAAGAGGCCTAGAAATCTAAATCTCGGATATATTATTCACAATTGAGTTTCACAACTTTTCGGAATGATTTCTGATTCGAGTAAATTTTCACTAAATTTACTCAAATCTTGATCATTTTGTTCTGCCTCAAAAACAACCGCAGATGCTCATTTGGTCTAATAGGGACCGCTGTAGATGCCAAAATATACACATATATAAATATATACATGAATATCTATATATATATATATATATATATATATATATATAATATATATATATATATATATATATATATATATATATATATATATATAATATATATATATATATATATATATATATATTATAAATATATATATATATATATATATATATATATATATATATGTATTGCTTGATTGAAATACGAATCGTTGAATTTTTATTAATTTATATTTAAGGGTAGTCGATTGCGTGTTGGTGATTGTTTAATAAGAGATACTCTTATGTCTTTGCCAAGCTTTCGCAAATATTTTATTGCTTCATCAGGGCTTCTATAATATTAAAATGATATTGATATTTAAAATAAAAACACTTGGCTTTAAGTTTCACAAATATATGGAATAAAAATTAACAATTATATTAGTCAACTAGTTTCGGGTTATGGGCCCATTATCAAGACTGAACAGAAAAATACTTAACAAGCTCATTTATAATATTGATTGTAGTAGAGGGGAAATTTGGTATTCAACTTGTTCATTTACGATGATTAAAGTCACTCTTAGTCAATAACAAGGATAGGAACAATATTGGAGAAAACAGTGGTGTTTACAAAATCTTTTGTAATGAATGCCCATCCTTTTATATCGGACAAACAGGCAGAAAAATCAACACTCGCGTAGAAGAACATAAAAAGTCAATTTTGTTTAACAAAAACACCACTGGTTTCTCAGAGCATTGTATAAAATTTAACCATTTCATCGACTTCGAGAAAACGATATGCCTCCACCCAAGTAAAAAGGGCAAACGTCTTGACCTGTTGGAAATTTTAGAAATTAGTAGTGCCATTAAGAGGAATTACCCCATCGTAAATGAACAAGTTGAATACCAAATTTCCCCTCTACTACAATCAATATTATAAATGAGCTTGTTAAGTATTTTTCTGTTCAGTCTTGATAATGGGCCCATAACCCGAAACTAGTTGACTAATGTAATTGTTAATTTTTATTCAATATATTTGTGAAACTTAAAGCCAAGTGTTTTTATTTTAAATATCAATATTTAATCATGTTTCACCAAGTGATAAGCGAAACTTCAATATTAGTTATTAAAATGATATACTAAAAGGTGCGGTAAGAACAATTTCGTGTGGAGGTTAAACACCTTTTAATGTATCATTTTAATTTTCTAGAAGCCCTGATGATGCAATAAAATATTTGCGAAAGCTTGGCAAAGACATAAGAGTATATCTTATTAAACAATAATCACCAACACGGAATCGAATACCCTTAAATATAAATTAATATATATATATATATATATATATATATATATATATATATATATATATATATATATATATATATATATACTTATATACATACATATATGAATAAATGACATAATTTACGAAAAATTCGTATCAAATGATTTTTATAGAAGTTTTAAATCGAGCTTCATGAATTATTTTATTCTAGATAGTGAATAAATGCAGTCGTTTGCGTATACAAAACCATCATTAATAAATCAATAAAATATGAACGAAAAATAAAAATGTCTTTCGTTCAACAATCAAGTATATATAATCAATATAATCGAATTGCCGAACAACACCGTTACCTAGAATATGGAAAAATATGCTCATATTTACCCTACCATTTTTACTGAAATTACCATCAATATTTATAAAATATATATTTCTTATATTCTGCGAGTAAGAGAATAGTGCAAGTTTGAAATGAAGCGGTATAATCTCCAATAAAAAAAAACTTTTTGTTTGTTTTTGTTTCAAATTGAAATGTCTAAACATCCAGTAAAGTGAGAGTAACCTCCAACATTCAATTTGAGAATTTTACTTTAAGTAGGAGCATACTTATTTTCACTGAAAAGCATTTATCAAGATTATGAAAAATTTATAATTAAATATTGTCTGAAGTCGTGATCAAAATATTTGTTAATCAACTGTGTACTATTACGGTTCTAGAATCTAGAGAATACGTAAACTGAAACATTTAATTTTTTAATGAACTGAAATAACTATTTTTTTTTGTATTTATAAAATTAAAACGTTAATTAAATTAAATATTCACTATTCTACAGAGGTGAAGTTCGGTTAGTTTAATTTGTTTTTTTTTTCAAATAAGTATGTACGTTCTTCTGATTTTCAACGAGTTGAAAACTCGAGAGAATAACTATTTTTAATCAATCAAATACAGTTAAAAACTCACACTCATGAAAGGCCATTTCAAATTTTACAAGTTTGAATACACTTTCACAGTATCACAATCACGGAGTAAACCATAGAAACCATTGTAGAAAGTCAAGAACTTTTCCAATTAAAAATTTTTCCTGATTTTCGCTCCATGACCATTAGCTCGAAGTCACAAAATTTCGTAACAATAGTACAGGTTTCCTCAGGATGCTTCGTTCCTGGCGTCGCGACGTAACTGAACTGACGCTCAGGTAGAAGATGAACAGAGTCGACGCTGGCGTTGCTGCATTTTTTCTGTGCTCTATATGCCTATAGTCGCGTAAGATAAGGTCATTTTCATTTTTATTCGTATTTTCTCCGAAAATAATAGGCTTTTGCACTGTATCGAAAGTCAAGATGAGTTGCGGAAGAGGTTTTTATATTCGTTCTAGACCTTGTCCACAATTTTTTATGTCTGATGTATATATATATATATATATATATATATATATATATATATATAAAACTTAAATAAAGGAACGGAAAACTAACTTTTCACAGGTTTAAATAAAATTTAATGAGTAAACCCGTCAATATCTAGGTTTCCGGAATTTTTATATTTATTGATGTATAGGGATTCCCAACTAGGGGCGGCTATTCGAAGGCGGATAAGGAGGCTAAGCCTCCTCCTCAATAATATTCCGTGTATCACTAATATATTATATTGAATAGTCAGCATTCAGAATACTCATATTAATCAAAATCATATTATTTTATGCTCCTACCTTCCGTTCAACCTACATTATATAATATAATTTATTAATTACGATAGAAGGTATTTACATTCACTGAATTTCATTCGTTTCAAGATTTGTGGCAACGCTGCAGAGGCTTAAAAAGGTATATTTTCAACGTTCATTATGCCTGTCACAGAAAAGCAAACAACGGTGCGAATACTGCGAATGAATACTTCATTGTGATAGAAAAGGAAAACACATGTAAATGGCAACACCGATGGAACCTTAGTCTCACACAATGTCGACCTACCACAACTATAGTGAATTCGTTGGACATGGACCGTTGGACGTTGTCGTTGTCACTAGTCGTAGACAAAAACAGTTTCGTCGGTTGTAATTTATTTTATTGGCGTATCGTTTTCAAAATGAGTTCGGTTACTGAAGTTAATTTAAAAAATTTCAATGGTGACTTAGTGGAATATTTGTTATCCCATAACTTTAGTGCACTAAGTTAAAACGATGAAGTTTTAATAAAAACATTGCGACCTACCCCGGAATTAAATAATTTGGTGCAGCGTAGCAGAATAGCGGTTTTAATATCAGAAATTATGAGAGACATCCGTGGCTTACCGGATCACAGGTAAAAAATAAATTATTTTGTTGGCAGTGTTTACTTTTTACTAGGGAAAATGTCTCTGTTTGGCACTGGCATCTATGCAGGAATTATGGTAATTATCGATAATACAACAGACTGCCCCGATTTTCTCGAAATTTCGGATTATAGCTTATTTTGGCCTGAAAAATATGAAGTCAGATTTTGTCGCTGGCTCATCTTTTTTTTTTCAAAAACTTGAGCTGACCTGACTTTTTGTAACCTTACTAACCTAACCTCCGAGTTCATAAAAGTATAAAATTCATGAAATAGATGAATTTTATTAACAAAAAGATAATGTTTTCATTATATCTATAAAAAATAGATGTCTATACCAAAGAATTTATATAAATTTTTTTGTTTAGGTTTAAATGTATATTTTATTATTTCATTTTGTTGTTATTTTATTAAGTTTTGTTTGACTTTTATGACAAGAATATTATTTTAATCTATTTTTGGGAGGGGCCTATTTTATTTCTGGCAAGAAAAAAGTCACCTCCCCGTTGGTTCTTGCTGGGCAACAATTGATTAATTCCTCGAATAGGTACCTATTTAATATTTTAGGGTGCTTGTTTTTCTTTGATTTTCTTTAACTTATAAGGCAGTTGACCTTTAAATCCTAAAAAGTTTCGCCTATGGTGTATTCTTTAACACCTCTTGTAGCCTCCTTAAACCAACACCTCACGAGCCGCCACTGTTCCCAACAGTTGATTTTGTGGAGACTATTTTCTAACTGTAATTTATTATAATTGTGATTGAAGGTATGGTTTTCTTGAATAAGATGACACTCATAATTAGAGTCAGTTTTCTGCTTAATATAGCTACGTTGGTGTTCGTGTATTCGAGTTTTGAAATTTCTAATTGTATATCCTTCATGGAATTTCTCACAATCGTTACAGTTGAGTCTATCAATAACCGTACGTTCATCTCTATGGATTTTTGATTTGTTGTTTTTAATAAATTTTCCAATGCTATTGTTGGTTTTATATGAACCTTTGAAATTTTGTTTATGAAGAAATAATTTCAGGTTTTCGGAAGGTTTGCCCAAGTATGTTAAACTGTTATAGACCCAATATGATTGACACTCTCATTCAGAGGAAAAAATTAAAAATGGCAATTTCAGTTTACCCACATATATCCGAGAAAAATACAGTCTATAACAGTTTAACATACTTGGGCGAACCTTCCGTAAACCTGAAATTGTTTCTTCATAAACAAAATTTCAAAGTTTCATATAAAACCAACAATAGCATTGGAAAATTGATTAAAAACAACAAATCAAAAATCCATACAGATGAACGTACGGGTATTTATAGACCCAACTGTAACGATTGTGGAAAAATTCTATATAGGACGTAAATTTGAAATTTCAAAACTCGAATACACGAACACCAACGTAGCTATATTAAGCAGAAAACGGCCTCTAATTATGCGTGTCATCTTATTCAAGAAAACCATACCTTCAATCACAATTACAATATATTACAGTTAGAAAATAGTCTCCACAAAATCAACTTTTGGGAATCCCTATACATCAATAAATATAAAAATTCCGGAAACCTAGTTAATGACCAGATTGAAGTAAACCCTTGTCCTCTTCTTAATCTGTTCAATCTACCTACCGATAGCTCTGAATGAATTGCTTATTTTTATTTAGTTTCTCTAAGAGCCCCCTGTGTTCAATTTTCGTATAAATAGATTGTTTTGTGATACCATAATTTAGTACGAGATGAAGTCAATGTTATGACGAAACGCGTTTACTCATTAAATTTTATTTAAACCTGTGAAAAATTAGTTTCTTGTTTCTTTATGAAGTTATGAATATATATAATATGAACTTTCACCAAGTAAATGCCAATTCAATTCAATATATATATATATATATATATATATATATATATATATATATATATATATATATATATATATATATTTTGTTTTTTTCTGTCTTTGTTGTTTGGTTTAATATATATATATATATATATATATATATATATATATATATATATATATATATATATATATGGATTATTTCCGCTATTTGGTCTTTTTCGGTCTTCGTTGCCTGGACTAATATATATATATATATATATATATATATATATATATATATATATATATATATATATATATATATATATATATATATATATATATATATATTAGTCCAGGCAACGAAGACCGAAAAAGACCAAATAGCGGAAATAATCCATGTAGAAGCCAATTTTGGCACATTTGTAGAAGAAAGTGTCCTTAACAACATACCAAAAGTACTGAGAGGTGGGAGTGGAGCTAACGGAAGGGGGGCCTCTAAAGGTCCCTTTTTTCAGTTGTTCGTTAATAACTCGAAAACTACTACCTCTATTAGAAATTGTTTCAGTACTAAATTAATGTACATAAAACTCTCTACAAAAAAAAATTGGTACACTTTTCTGCTAAAATTAATGCTTAAGGAGATATGGAGGAGGGAAACGGCAAATTAAAAGAAAACGTTTTTATTCTTGAAAATTGAATGTTTATTGTTGAAAATTGAATATCTCTTGTAAAAAAAAATGTTTATTGTTTAATTATTTAATTGACTGCGTGCACGTGTAATCAGTAATATGACTGAAGAGTTGTCTGCGGAGAGGAACACAGTGTAAGGTGCATCGTTGGAGCCTACGGTAGGGGAGGAACGTTGGAATGCCTGGGCTCCCCTTAACAGATCACGCCTACAGCCGAGCAATTCGAGTACATTAACTTGTTCACCTTGTTTTATGCCCAATTGTTCTGGAAGGTGCCAATGTTTCAGAGGAAGAGAAGAGGTAGATCTTGACTATGCTAACCAACATAGAAACTTACTTCACAAGACAAAGTTCACAGAATCATCTGGAATCCCATAACGATAATGAGACTACCGCTGCTTTGTGGGTTCAGTACTTCCACATGGTTACCTTGAATTTCATTGTTTCTGAGCGTCGTGGTGTTTGGGATGACCATTTGGCGTGTGTACAGCAAATGATCCCATTTTTTCATGCAAGTGGGCACCAGTACGCAAAATGTGTCCATTTCTACGTACAACATATACAACTGAAAGCGAGCTATACGGAGGCGTTGAGTTTGCTGAAAAGGGGTTCTTTACTATTAATCGCACAGATACACCTTGGGCAGATATTTGATCGGATATGATTATAGAACAAACATTTATGCGCTCCATGAGAAGTTCAGGTGACCTGATGGAAGAGGAATTACTGATTCTGAACTCGCCAAGTGGGTTTGTGGATCACCAGGAGGCACCGCCATCTGCACGTCATTGGAGGAGTTCACTGTAGTAGTTTTCGCAACTGGAGAGCAACACATTGATGGGTCAAGGGAGAAGATGAGAACCTTAACCCAGTTGAAACGAACGACCGTGTGGCACCCGACCCGAAAGTTTAGATTTCGACATACAAGATCATCCTTAAACACTTATTATTTCATGTTTGATAAGAAACATCATTTTTAACAACAAATATCTCATTTTAAACAATAAACATTCCATTTTTAATAATGAAAATTTCATTTCTAACAACAAACATTTCATTTTTAACAATAAAAACGTTTTTTTCAAAATTTTCCCCCTCCATATCTCCTTGAGCATTGATCCAAGCAAGGAAGTATATAAAACCTTTTTTGAAGAAAATTTCATGTGGATTAATTTAGTACATAAACATTCTTTCGCTAGAGATAGTAGTTTTCGAGTTATTAACGAAATTTTTTAGGACCTCCCATCGTTAGCTCCACCCCCACCCCCGAGCACTTTCAGTATGTTGCTAAGAACACCTATTTATATATATATATATATATATATATATATATATATATATATATATATATATATATATATATATATATATATATATATTTAGGAATAACAGGCCATTTGAGTTTGAAAACCGAATTTATCAAACAGTTAACGTTTTAACACAAAATTCGTGACTTCCTCAAAACTCCTAAAACATTGAAATTAATAGTGATGAGGACATCACTATTAATTTCAGGAACAGGAGGATGGCCAGGAAAAGGACCTTGGACAGGTGGCAGGACAGATGGCGCCGGGAGGGAGATGTGGCTGCCTGGACCAGGAGGCTGATCCCTGATGTCCGAGTGTGGATGGGATGCACCCACAGGACGACGAATCATTTCCTAACACAATTTTTGAGCGGACACGGCTCCTTTGGGACTTTCACCCATAGAATAGGGAAAACGCGTGATGACCTCTGCAGAGTCTGCGGCGTGCCAGACAGCCCAGAACACGTCCTGTGGAAGTGCGCGAGATGGAAAGCACAGAGAGTACGTCTTAAGGCGTCTATGGGACGGATACCATCGGTCACCAAGTTACTCCCAACCATGATGGAGCGAAGAGACAACTGGGCTATGTGCTACGAATGGATAGTCCAGGTCATGTCCAAAAAAGAAACGGAGGATCGGGCGGCGGAATCCGCCTCCCCTGAAGAGTCTGACTAAGAGTGAGCAAGCAAGCTATGATATCTGAATAAGTGTATATATGGTTATAAGCTATCAGCTATAAGTGTCCAAAGTGTTTGTGCCGCAGAGTATATTTATTTATTTATATAGAGTTTAACTTATGTATTATCATGTTGTCTGCTGTAGTATATCTATTATTTACGATTACTTATGAGTTCGAAAATACGTGTTTGTTCAATGACACAGGGGACGTAGTAGTATTAGTATCATTCAGCTTCTGAAGCCATGAACCCAAGGTTTAATTCCAGAAGCTGAGATGAGATCGCGCAAGCGAGAAACGAGAGGGGTTTTTAGTCGGTCGGCAATAACTCGTAGCCATCCCGACATACTCCAAATGCCCCAAAGGAGATCTGTTTGCAGATTTTCCCCTCTCATAAAAAAAAAAAAATAGTGATGAGGAATTCATGAATTTTGTGACGAAAGTCGATAAGGCTGAAGTTTGAATTTGGTTGATTTTGAATCGAAGTAACCTTTACTTGATGGAAATTCATATTAAGAAAACATTTATTAAAACTTAATTTCCACTATATCGACAATAAACAACATTTGTTTCGACAACTCAGTGTCTTCATCAGATTTAGTTACAAACTAATAGGTATTTATAACAGATATTTGGTATTTTCAGAAAGGTATTGACTTATTTGGAATGGTTAACTATTATTAGGTTTCAAATACCAGGTTAAATAAAGGTGAATTACTAAGTGCGGTTTGCTCATTGAGTAAAATATCTGACGATTTGTTTCAAAATTTCCATAGATTCTAATAAATTCAATTTTTGAGACTTATTTTGTGAAATCATAAACCTTTTATTCAATGGTTAATATAATGAGAGTAAATAAGTAAGACTTTTAATCTCTCATGTTTCATATCTCGAGAAAAATTGGGTTGAACTCCATTTTACTAAGTGTAGTATGATTTGATTTTTAAAATAGTTTTTACATATTACTTTTATATAAATAAATGCTGCTTTGCTTTGTGAATACTTTTGCATTATTTAAAAAACAGGGTTAATGTTTTTGATACGTTTTAGGTTGATTCAACTTTCAAAGGTCATGTTAATTATCTTGAAATGACACATTATCTGTAATATATACAAAACTCAAGAAAACGAAAAAAATTATTTGAATGTTTTTTTTTGTGAAAGGCACCTTTATCCATATTAACAAATTCGATTCATAGCGGAGTATCTCATAAAACATTAAAGGAATCGATTCTACCGCCTTGGTATTGGAATAAGTAATGAATGTGGCCACAAACAATCCACTACCTCGTTTATTGTAATAAAACAACGTTACATGTACTGAACGAGGAATGTATTTTCATTGGCACTACTTACACATACACACACACACACACACACACACACACACATATATATATATATATATATATATATATATATATATATATATATATATATATATATATATATATATATATATATATATATATATATATAGATAGACAGATAATAATAAACAAAACATTAATTATTGTGAACAAATATCAGGTATTTCAAGAGGACCGATAAGTGTAATTTTTTCTGATACTCCTACTGTGTCATGTTCAGGTTCATTTTAGCCAATAGCTAGTCTGTGTTCCCAAACGTGATAACTTTCATCATCTTGAAACATCAGCATATGATCATTATGAAATTCCAAGATCGAGACAACAAGAATTCAGCCACCAATAAAACATCATAATGGTGGTAGATGTCTGTTACATCAAAAACTAACACGAGAAAATTACAAAACCACATGACTACAATACCGCAAATATACTCGATTTAGCGCATATATAGCCCGGTCAAGTTAGCATAAAAATAGGGGTCACCTTGCATAAACTCCCAACCAGCTGAATTTTTTGCATAAACGTTGGGGACACCATTATAATGAAATTGTAAAAAGTCCCCATAAATCCTGTGTTTGCTACAAAAGTTATTCGAGGTCAAAGGTCACAAAAATGGGTTTTTTGGATTTTTTGGCGAAACGGTTAGTTTTATCAAAAAATGTTTCAAACAAAAGTTGTAGAACAAGCAAATGTCTACAAAAATGGTTCCTACTGTTTTTCTTCTAAGATCCACCATTTCTGAGATTTTAAAATTTACTGGAATTGTATTCTCCATATTATACATGAGTACGCTGCCTATGTACATTATTGGATGCATGATATAATATAATAATATTTATAAAGTAATATAAATATAAAATATAGATAAAATATATTATTATTATTATAACTCTGAGAATATGAATTAAAAATAAACCCAGACACTCATTGTATGTGCGTGGCCTTGGCCTTAAGCAGCATCCATCTCCATCTGCTATGCAGTGTACGTGACATTTTTCGGCTTATCCTAAATGTGAAGATCATATTTTATTTCTACATGCTATGACTGGCTGTGATACAACATCAGCAATCTTTCGGAGGGGAAAGACTTCTGTTTTTAAAATGTTTGAAAAACAAGATTTAATAAAATGTGCAGAAGTTTTTGAAGATATCAAATCTGCCCCAGAAACTTTAACATCCCACGGAATTCCTTCATTCTTTGTCTGTATGGAGCTCCAAAAAAAATTACGTGTATAGATAACTTACGTTACTTATCTTTGCAAAAAAGACACGTAATAAAAAACGTGTGCAATTAGCTAGTCTTCCTCGGCTTCTGCTCGCCAGCACTTCTATAGAGTTTATTACCAGATTCAAGTGTGGCTTGGTAATCAACTGGATCCAGAAGAATGGGGTTGGAAGCTAGTTAATAATGTTTTGGAACCAATCCACACTCTACTTCCACCTGCACCAGAACATCTACTAAACACCATCTTTTGCAACTGCAAAATGGGGTGCAATTCGAAATGCGGCTGCAAAAAAGTTGGGTTGTTTTGTTCACTAGCATGCACCAATTGTCAGGGCAACTCGTGCGATAATGTCGAATCTCTAACAGAGGAAGATGCTGACTTCGACGACGAAACAGATGTATTACAGTTAGAGCAATCAACAGAAGAAAAAGAAGAAGAAGAGGAGGAAGAAGAAAATGAAGAAGAGGAGGAAGAAGAAGAAGAAGACTGTGAATAATCAGTTCCCTACAATAATTTATAAATTGCTAGTATTTAACCACCAAATTGTTTTTATATTGGGTGTTGAGATATAAACTTAAGCTTATGTCTCAATCCTCAACCCTAATGATTGTTTTAAATTTATTTTCTTCAATTAACGTCAAATAAATAATAAGTAGTCATTTAAAAATTGAAATGTAAATGAATGCAATTATAGTAACTAACAACATTTTTGTAAACCTTTTATTTGTAAAAAAAATTGCTATATTTCAAGTGGTTGAAAAAGAAGCAGTAAAATTTCTAAACTGGTCAGCCAAATTATTTTGTTTTATTTTGTATAATGCCCTCATCCCTAGATGATTTTTACATTTATGCCGTATAGTTGGACTACCGGGGAAACGTTAAGAAAAGTCCGATACAGTAGGCAGCGCTTAGTCATGCATAATTATTATGGAGAATACAATTCCACTAAATTTTGAAATCGCTTTTTCTCAGAAATGGTGAATCTTAGAAGAAAAAAAGTAAGAACCATTTTTGTAGACATTTGCTTGTTCTACAACTTTTGTGACCATTGTGACATTTTTGTGACTTTTGACCTCGAATAACTTTTTTAGCAAACACAGGATTTATGGGGACTTTTTACAATTTCATTATAATGGTGTCCCCATTAATGTTATATTTTGACCGGGCTAATAATATAAACTTAGTCATAAACAATATCAAAAACACCATTAAACCATTCACTCTCTTATATGGTCATATCCATCCGATTGTACTCACATATTCATAGACGTACATGAGCATGCTTAATCCATGATAGGTCAATGATAGTATTCTGATCATTGATGTAAGAAGCCATTTAGATAACTTGCCCTTGAAATTCTTGACGTAAATTTCCATTTTCAAATTTACTGGTAAGTGTTTATATAAACTCTGTCCCACATATATGAAACATCGCTGTCCAATAGACCTTTGCGACCTAGGAAGAATAATATTCGCATCTTCTCGAAATCTTGTTTGATAGAGATGTGTTACATTCATTAACATCAAATAATTTTTTACCAAACATAACAAGGCTGCCTTGTAAAATAGTTGTCTGATATTCAGAAATTCCGAAGTTTGGAAAAGCAAGTTCGTAGAAAATTGGGGATTAAGGTTGTATATTATCTTGATGATTTTCTTCTGTATTATCTCCAAAGATTTCATATTATTAGAATATGCGCCACCCCATGCTATTATGCCATAGTTCAGTAGTGACTGTACCAAAGCAAAATACATTATTTTAAGATTTTTTTCATCTATATATATATATATATATATATATATATACATATATATATATATATATATATATATATATATATATATATATATATATATATATATACAGTGAGGAAAAAAGTATGGACTTGCCCTAATAATTTGCTAGCCTTCAGGTTTCATGGAGAACATGTCAATTTAGTTTTTCGGTTTCCTACATTTTGACCAAATTATTATGGTCTTTTATTGACATCTGTCAAAAATATGACGTCATCAACATTCTTCTCAAATGGCAGTATATAGCATGCGATATATCATTTGAAAGCTCTTGTTTCACTTATTATGTTCCTAGATATCGAATTTCGTTTTTCACCATGGAATTAAAAAACAAGCTCAGGCCAAGAAATTTAATTTAAGGACAGGAATTGAATGATAAAGCATTAGTACTGTCTGAGTATAATGATTGATTATTTTTTTCTGAGAAAACGAGAAAGAGTTATTCATTTACTAGGAATCAATTAAAAATAATTTTCAAAATTGGACCGTCGCCATTTTGAAACGGAGCTACAGAATCGCATAAAAATCTAGGAACATACTAAGTGAAGCAAGAGCTTTCAAATGATGTATCGGTACTATATACTGTCCTTTGAGGAAAATGTCGATGACGTCATATTCTTGACAGATGTCAATAAATGAACAAAATAATTTAGTCGAAGTGAAGGACACCGAAAAAATAAATTGAAATGTTCGAGCGTTTTCCCTAGAACCTGAAGGCTACCAAATTATTAGGGTAAGTCCATACTTTTTTCCACACTGTATATATATATATATATATATATATATATATATATATATATATAATATCTATATATTTATATATTTTATATATATATATATATATATATATATATATATATATATATATATATATATATATATATATGTATATATATAAATATATATATATATATATATATCAGTGGCGGCTCGTGAGGTTTTGAATTGAGGAGGCTACAAGAGGTACACCATAGGCGAAAATTTTTAGGATTTCAAGGTCAACCGCCTTATAATTTAAAGAAAATGAAAGTAAAACAAGCACCCTAAGCTATTAATTTGTTTTCACTTTCGAGTGTCTACCTTGAGACCTACAACTCCTATTTACAATATTCACAAAAACTCTTCTCAGCCAATTAATCAATTCATCTATTCATCAAATTTTTTTTTCTTTCACAAAATAGGTACCTACCTATCTACTTAACGAATTTGTTAACAGCTGGTGAGAGCAAATAAAAAGTTATTATATATTTTTGAAGATTAGCGGGATTCTGCAATCTTTAACGGTAGCAAAATGATCTATAATATCCTCATAAAATTTTTTGGCTTTCGCCAAAAGTTTTATCAATTCCTTTTCAATAGACAACAAACTAATATTTGTCAAACCATCCTGGCTCATTGAATTTCGTAAATAAGTTTTAATTCTCTTAAGAGTGGAAAACGAGCGCTCTACGGAAGCCGATGTCACCGGGATAGAAACAATTAGACATAAGAGTTTATAAACTTGGGGTAAATCTTGATTCAAATCATTATCAAAAAGGTATTTAATAGTCCTCACATGATTTTCATTTTGCCCCAAAATTTCATTGTCATTATAAACAACACACAGTTCACTTTTTATGGCCACCTTATCAAAAAAAAGTGTATTTTCGACATAAATTTTCCAAAAGGTTATCTGGAAAATTAGCCGAAAATCCGGTTAACAAATTTTTATTGAGTAAGTCGAAGAAATGCAGTTCTTTCAAATCAAAGAACCTTATTTCTATTTGTCCCCTAATAGTATCCAAAATTTCATAAAATATTTGCTTATAGTGAAGCTCCATAGCGTAACTGAATTTCTTTCGCTTTGGGCTAAATTGAGTCGTATCATCAGTAGTTTGAAATACAGAAAATAGTTTTTTGAAATAAACTTCTGCACGAAATTTTTTCCAAAAGAAACTTGAGCCGATTTCGTGAGTAAATTACATCTGAAAACTTGTGCTGTAAGATTTGAAAAACTATTTCTGTTTGTTCAAAAATTAATTTAAAGATGTTTAAAAAATATGTAACTTCCTTATCTTGTAAGTAAGATATTAATCCGCGTGCTGTATTTAAGGTTACTTTATCGGTGAAAAATTTCTCACTTTCAACTAGGTATAGAATTAAATCCTCAAATCCTAAGCGGCCCCAAACAGAGACATTTTCACTAGTAAAAAGTAAACACTGCCAACAAAATAATTTATTTTTTACCTGTGATCCGGTTAGGCAAGGATGTCTCTAATAATTCCTTGTATTAAAACCGCGGTTTTGTTGTCTGTTACGCTACACCAAATTGTTTAATTCAGGGGTAGGTCGCAATGTTTTTATCAAAACTTTATCCTCATAACTTAGTGCACTAAAGTTATGGGATAACAAATATTCCACTAAGTCACCATTGAAATTTTTTGAATAACTTCAGTAACCAAACTCATTTTTAAAACAATAGCGAGCAATATAAGTAAACACGCTGCTGTTTTCGGCCATTAGTAACTACGATCACACTACGATTCAATTAATGCTTTCCAACGAATTCACTCGATGTCACGCGAAATTCTATAGTTGTGATTGATCGACATTGTATGAGACTGGGTTCTTATCGGTGTTGCCATTTACATGTGTTTTGTTTTTCTATTGCTATGTA
>JARQZK010004466.1:95000-102500 GCA_030704885.1 Cynegetis impunctata | reverse complement strand
GGGTAAAACCATTTTCATTTCCATCATTTCTATAAGACTACACAAAGAAAGCAGCAATGACATTCACTAAATATGATGACAAAAATATTAACAAACGTCAAAATAACAACAAATGACATGTCTACTATTAGAAGGAAAATGGAAAGTATAGAAGCATTGAACCGATTTGAAAATCGATTTTTCATTACCTATAATAAAATAATTTTTTCGTGAAATATAAAATCTTGTATGCACCACGTGCGTTACTACATATCCTAACGCCCATCGGGCGTTAGGATCTATATAACGCACTTGGTACATAAATAACTATCGAGATGCTCAAAATTTTTTGGACATTGCCGTGGCCAGTCATGCGTAAACGCGGAATCAACTAATGATGAAGTTGTCGACTTAAGTATAAGAATATGCCCACTCGATGTTTCGTCAGCAACTTTTAATGAAACAGAAACTGATGATGTCGTTAGTTAATGAATGAATAAAAAAAATTGTTAAAAAGTTAATTTTTTTCTGTATTTTTCAGTTTTTAAATAAAAACTTATTTATTGAAAAAAAATTTGTTCACTCTTGAATAAAAACACCTTCTATTACATATGATGGATTATGACCACTGGGAAAACAAAGGGAAAAGAAACGCACTTGCATTCTACCTCGAGGGTGGTGCGGAAACGAGTGCATCATAATAATAATAATAATAATGTATTCAATTTCTCAGCGCTCAATTCCAAAAACGGTTTTTCTAACAGAAAAATGCAAGAAGAATTTTTTGTAGACAATTGCACAATGAACAATTTTATTAATAACCTCTGTTGACCTCCAAGCAATAGATCACGAGATATTCGCGGAAAAATGATTTTCGCGACATTTTGACCTTTATAACTTTTTTCCGTAAACGTCAGAAAATTAAGACTTTTTAACCTCAGTTCTCAATGTTGAAGTTTGATTTCACAGACGTCCTTTTGTTTTTACTTTTTGTCCGGCCGTGAGCGTACAAAAAGGTACACTTTTTTGTACTCTCACGGCAATATCAAGAACGTCGGGCGGTATACAGTTGGGTTCCGAATCCGACATATAGACCAGGGTAAAAGCCTTTAAAAATGATGAAAAGTGAAAAAAAATAATAGTAGGATGAAACCTATTAGAAAAGAGGGAGAATATAATGAAAATGAGAGAAAAAATAAATTACGGGCGATCTGAGGTCGGGAAGGGGAAGGTGGTGAGTTTTTAAGGGTAAAAAACGGTTTATCTCGATTTTCGGCAAAACAACAAGTCCTATGGAAAAAAGTCAAATAGCAAAGTTGTAGGTAATAAAAAGATCTACAACTTTTGTATTCACACTTTTTTCACATAACCTCAAAATTTATGTGAAAAGTTCGAAGAACCAAGTTTTTGGTTTTTTATTTTCATCTTTTACAAATAATTTTTTTTCACGATATTTGGTGAGAACTTACCTCATTATGTCCCAAATACACTGTAATTTATTTGATTCAAAATTTCTATTTTTTCACCTTATTTTGACTTAATATCGGAAAAGAACCCTAATTTTCAATCGAAAATTCTTCCGTCAAAAAATCAGCTTTTTTCAAAAAGTTAGTTTGGTTTAGGTTCGTTGAAGTCTCTACTTTCTAATGGTTTAAAAAAAATACATTACTATAGTAAATGTTAACATACAAATAAGTTAATACAGTTAATATTTAATAATAATACATCTTCAATATTTTGAGAAAGTTGTAGAATTTTCTTTAAATTATCTGGGTAGATCCCTATTTATTGCTATTTTAAGATAACTCAAGTATCTGAATGACCTACGGAAAATTTTAGCCCATAAAAAGGTATTTCATAGAGAATTGGTGAAGGGGCTAGGAGGGTGTGGGCCTTACTGCATACCTGTTATTTCGTAGCTGCTGTAAAATTTACTACAGTAATGTATTTTTTTACACCATCGGAAAGTAGAGATTTCAACGAACAGAAAGCACACCAACTATTTGAAAAAAGCTGATATTTTGACGGGAGAATTTCCGATTGAAAATTAGGGTGCTTTTTCGATATTAAGTCAAAATAAGGTGAAAAATTAAATATTTCAAATCAAATAAATTACAGTGTATTTGGTACATAAAAAGGTAGGTTTTCAACAAATTTCGTGAAAAAAAAAATTTGTTTGTATAAGATAAAAATAAAAAACCAAACACTTGGTTCTTTGAATTTTTCACATTAATTTTGAGGTTATGTGGAAAAAGTGTAAATACAAAAGTTGTAGATTTCCTTATTATATACAACTTTGCCATTTAACATTTTTCCATAGGGCTTGCAGTTATGTCGGAAATCGAGATAAACCGTTTTTTACCCTTAAAAACTCACCCCCTTCCCCTTCCCGACCTCAGATCGCCCGTAATTTATTTTTTCTTTCATTTTTAATTTATTCTCCTTCTTTTCCAATGGGTTTCAACCTACTATTATTTTTTTTGGTTTCAAAAATTATCGACCATGGTCTAATAATGTAATCTGTAAGAAAAATTGTGTATATTTTAATACAAGTCATTTCTTAATACTCGGTCACTTACCAAAAACGCACAGTCCTATAATAAATGTAATATAATATATATATATATATATATATATATATATATATATATATATATATATATATATATATGCGTAGATAAGTGACTTTAAATGGTTCTGACAATTATTTTGTTGAATTGTCAAATTTGTGTTGCCTTGATATCTATAAAACCAGTATGCAAAGCAATCTAGTTTTACGTTTCTTCACATTTAATCCCTTTTAAAAATATTATCTTAATTCTATCGTTTTAACACCGTTTGCGGAAAAAATCGCATGTTTTGTTCGGAGAAAAGCAACTTTTTGTGGCTCGACTAAAATTGTCGGCTGAACGCAGTGACGCCGCCACAAAAAATATCACTCTTACTCCTAATAAAACAATATACTATTTTTGCCAGCACGATATCAATGTTGACTTTTCACATATTCATTAAAATGCCGTAATGAAGGTGTTTTAGGAATTTTTCCGCAGATTGGGGCTTAAAACTTCTAAAATGACTGCATCAAGTAGTGTTACTTCGAAACACGTGTTATGATGCGATATACTTAAAATATTCGTGGAAATTGTTATCAGTAGTGTTTCATTATTTGTTATGTTCATCATAATCGTTTTGACTTTATCATAATCAACAGTACTTATTGTCAAAATGAACACATTAACTTTTATTATTATTTCTAACAGAAATATATTTAAAATGACCAATTTACTGAGACATACGTAGAGTCATAAGCAGATATAATAATACGTAAAAATATGGACTAAAGAGTAGAAAATTCATAAAATTTAAAAATAATCTTATCTGCTGCATTCGACATCAATGAAGCATTACCTTGTAGTAAAACTTATTTTACAAAATAAAACGAGGGAAAAATCATTTCGAATTAAATTTAATGTCAAAATTTCATAAAAATTCTCTATTATATACATAAATCAAATTGTAGTACCCCAGTTTCACATGTATATCTCACCGGGATAAAAAATTTTCAGTTCAGTTTGTTTTGAATATTTCATTTCAATTCATCCATTTCCATCTTTTTCTTTTAATGGTCTCATTTCTCTCGTTAATTGGTATCTATTTTTATCACTGATATTTTTTCTTTTTTTACGATTTCCAATGACAAAAATTGCGTATATCAATATTCCTGTGATGCACAGTAGTATCCCTAAGAACATGAATATTGCTCTTAGATTCACGAGTATTCCAATTAAAAATGCACCTAATCTTGGTATTTTCATACTATGGTGGAACCACATCACCGGAAAAAGTACTGAGGGTGCATTTGCAAACATACTGAAAACAAAATGAATCAACATGGTTAAATACCAAAAATAAATTTAATCAAAATGTATAGGTTCATTTATATATATTTATATATATATATATATATATATATATATATATATAAATATAATATATATATATATATAAATATATTTATATATATATATATATATATTATATATATATATATATATATATATATATTTTTTTTTTTTAGTTTAATTTATTGATCTCGTGAGCTGTACAATAAATACAGATGAGGTAAGTAAAAAATTATTACAATACAATTCAAAAAAAAACAAAACAAAAGAAAAAAATTATTACAACACAATTAAAAAAATTAAAAATTATTACAATACATCAACAGAGGCGAAAAATTGATCATAACATAATTTAACTAATTAAGACCTATGACGAAAGCACAACACAGAGTGGCCCCATAGTAAATAGGGAAACAAACCATATAATAAATACATTCAACGAAATTAAAAATAGAGTGATATGTATATAGACAAAAAAAAAAACTTAACTATTTCCGGTCACAATATTATCTGCAAAATTCAGCAACTGTGTAAAATGCATTCACCGACAATACGTGTTTTATACATGTTTTGAATCTAACAATCTCCAGGTTTTTCACTTCCCTGGGAAGTATGTTATAAAGGTGGCATCCGGCAAATGTAGGCGATCTCTTATAAAACAAGAGTCACTTTTAATATCACTATTAATATTTTTTCTAGTTGGCTATGATTTGACATAAACTAATATAATATATATATATATATATATATATATATATATATATATATATATATATATATATATATATATATATATATATATATATATATATATATATATATATATATATATATATATATTATATTAGTTTATGTAAAATCTTAGCCAACTAGGTAAAATATTAATAGTGATATCGAAAGTGAGTCTAAAAAACTAAGTAGGCGTAACAATTATCAAAAATATAACATTCTGATCAAGAATTGTATTGGCAATCCATAAATGTTACAATATACAGGATATTCTGTTTAAAATTTAAAAACTGAGTTATTTCCCGTGAAACCGAAACTGACAAAAAGCTGAAAAATATGCGAAAACTATCCTCTTCACAAATACCAAACTTCATTTTGATAAACCTTATATCCTAGAAATGTCATTAAGCAACTCGAATTATCAGTTATGTTTCACCCCAAGTAAACAACAGAAGAAAAATAAGAACGAATATATTTATATACAATTTGGGAATTCAAAAATTTTCAATTTCAAAACAATTCTTAAAATTACTATGTACATTGAAAACAAATGTGGTTATCTTTATGAAATAGTCAAAGAAAAATAAGTAGAGAGAAAAGTGAATAAATCAAAGAAAAGCAAGAAGAAATGCTATTTGAAAATTGCACCCATTTGCACTAGTGATATTAGAGACATAGAGTTTTTGATTTTGCCAAACGATTAATAACATTTTTTGGTTCAACTGTGTTATCGTGATGAATGTGAAAAAGTGCAAGTCTAATCAGTCTCTTCCACATTGGTTCATATTTATATTATTTCTGATCTTATTGCATTTACATTCCGTATCCGTACTTTCAACATCTTAGTTTCAGAAAATGAGTCAAATTAAATTTTTGCTGATCTTGTAATTATTTCAGCCTCAGTATGTCAAATTATAGGGAAGCCAGCAAAATTTAAGGGGGGCCCAGGCCATTTGGGAGGGGACCGTTCCCCCAGTTCCCCTCCCCTGGATCCGCGCCAGATATATATATATATATATATATATATATATATATATATATATATATATATATATATATATATATATATATAATCTCTTGAAAATTATTAGCAATAACAGGCTTGTTGAATCTTAAAACACTCGATTTTATTAAAAAGTTGACGTTTCGCCACGACATTCGTGGCTTTATCAAAACTTTTGAAAAAATTGAAATTTCTTTGACATTTATTGATTTAAAAAAATTTGAATAGAAACAGACTACTGTTTCACTAAAATTTTTCGGCTGTGGCCGTTCTTTGTTATTTATTACGTGCTACTCAGTCCAATATTAACATTCAAATCTGTTATTATTAGATGGTAAGGGAAATCACAGAAACCTTCACCTATTTTTAGATTCAACAAGCCTGTTATTGCTAATAATTTTCAAGAGATTAGAAATAGTTCACAGGCAACAACAATTGGAATAAATAATTATATATATATATATATATATATATATATATATATATATATATATATATATATATTTAAATTTTTGTCCCTTTAAATATGTCTCTATAATGGAAACAAAGGAAGAGAATTAGCTAGAAGTACAATAGAACCAAATTTGTTGAGAAGAAAACATTACTCACTTTATATAAGGAGAGGGTTCTACATAAATATTCATTTGTAATCTGGCATTCATTTCAAGAGTAATTCCAGTAGTCTGAAAAAGGAAATAATATTTATGTAGGAATACGAAAAATAATGAACACACAATTGTTATGCGAGATTTACACAAAGTTATACTAAGCCAAGTAAGTTTCAACTTCGCCAATCTACTTTCTGTTATACCTATTATAATGAACTCGTTAATACGATGTAAATAAAAGTATTAATCATATTATGTTTTATATCACAAATTAGATTAATAGGTAGTAATTACCTGCAATTATAATTTCGCTTACTATAACATCATCGGCATTAATGAATTTGTCACTGGAAGTAATCCATGTTTTACATATATATATAGAGATATTAGTGAGGTTACATGAAATAGTATCTTGTGATACAAAAAATAAGTGATAATTTGAATAACATTGACGTGAAACATCTTGAAAGGTAAGAAAGATTTTAAAATATATCTATATTGTTCGAATACAAAAATATGAGATATTAATCAATCTAGTCCTGCATTAGACTTGATTATATAAATTACAATTTTTTACCAATCCTTGATAATCGAGACTAGTTATTTTAGGTAATGTGTGCATAATTTGGATATCGTTTATATCTAGTAAAGAATGATAATTAAAATATTGCTTTTATTTTGATCCATTATTGTAATTGATAGTTAATATGCGATATTTCTGTTTATATTGATAGATATCAAATTTATTCGTATTAATAATGCGTATTATAACACACATCTAAAACTTTCCTACCTCATATCTCAAATGATAAATTATTCAATTGCAAAGTGAGATATTTAGTTTTCATAATATCATATGTACAGTGTGTCCAATTTTCGGTACTTTTGAATGGTATCTCCGTTATTTTTTAAGATAAAGGGTTGCGGTTTGCGCGACACTGTGCTACTTTTTCGTAAAACTGAAGATGCCGTCAACAGAATTTTAATAGCCCTTTTAGATTTTGAGATACCGGGCATTTTTGAAAATGTTGCATTTGGGGCCGTTATCCTTCATCTTATCGAAAAGGTAATACAGCATTCTTATAGACTTCTTTCCGTAGAATGCAGTGATGTAGATAATTTTTGTTACATTTGTTCACTATTTTCGAGTTATGAAGCAAACTTATGTTTTTTTGAATGGAATATCCTGTATATTTATAGACTATTAAATTTGTCTTTTCTCCTTTTCAAAAATATATGATAGTATAAACTTTTTCTCAGAAACTCGCAAATAAATGAC
>JARQZK010004466.1:0-92500 GCA_030704885.1 Cynegetis impunctata | reverse complement strand
ATAAGTCGTGCAACTCACTTCTAGGCTCTGACGACCCGTATTACCTCACAAAAATCACCCCACATTATTACATTATAGGAGAGGGCACCTTTAAGTTACGTTAGGGGTGTTTCGCTTGGGACTATTGTCGAAGAACGAGCCCAAAAATTTAATAAATTCAACGGAACCAACATCACTAGGGGAGACCGGGTACAAAAGTAACGGCGAGTCGAAAGTAACAAATGCTCTGTAGGTTTCAAGAATTGTCAAAACATCACTAAGCTGCTGTCAGGTGAGAGCCAGTGGCACCACCTTCAGTTGCACTCAACCGCCGTTCGCGCCACGCACTGCTGGATCGTGTGAGAGGACGCTACGTGATTTCACAAATGAAAAATAAATTTTTTGATGTTAACTTATTTAGTGTTTATGCAGTATTAAAGGGATGATATTAATCTGAATATTTGCATATTGATACTCGATTAAATTGATTTTACAGTGCTTAAATTCGTTTTTGTCTAGCAAGTTCCGTTTCAAGGTTATCTTTTATGTTCTAGCAAAAATGCTGTTGGGTACAAAAGTAAGCAGTCCTATGGGTACATAAGTAACATGTTACTTTTGTCCCCGTATTGATTTACTCTAAGTAAACTATTTATTTGTGTGTGTTTATTTCAACAAAATGCCGCGACAACGCATAATAACCACCGCACGAATAACAACTAAGGTCTATCGAAAAGCGGCTGAAGAGCATTTCAATGATGGTGAAAAAATTAAAGCCATGGCAAAAAAATTGAATGTCTGCCATGTTACATTGCATAGATATATAAAAAAAATTTAAGCTAGAAATACTAGCGCAGTTGTAATTTGACGACGAAGATTGCTTCTACCTCGTTTGTTTAGAAAATTTTAGCAATAGTCGACTGAATGAGCAAAGTTTACATTGTTTCGAATGCAAAATGTGGTCTCATAGATACTGAATGCGTCAATGAATTATGTGTGCCATAATTACGAGTCTGAATAGAGAAGACTGACACTGAATTTTCCAATGAATATTTGTTTGATTAAATATGTCATATCATACCCATTACAAACCCCTTTGCCCTGTTAGTTTCGACACACAACGTATTACTTTCGGCCCGCCAACGTGGTCGAAAGTAACATATGACAATTTTTTTTAAAGTTTCTGTGAATCATGCAAAATACACAATAATAAGGTAATTTAAGATGTTAATGTATAGAACATAAACGTAATTTATGTATGGCTATATCAATTTCACCGAACTAATAACACCTAATGAGAAACCAAGGCGAAAGTACAAAATGTTACTTTTGTATCCGGTCTCCCCTACCTATTTTAAACTGTAAGATAGATGGCAGCAATAGAGTTGTAATAAAACCACACCACCTCTGTCTTGTTGAAATTGATTGTTATCGCATTAGAATTACACCATTTGCTGAAGGAATCGATGACATGTTCTACTAAAGCTACAGTTCTACCGGAGGAACATTTTGTTGCTGAATGTTTCCCCTTGTTGCCAAAAGTAGAAACTCATGGCAACATACGTAAGCTTCTTGTTTCCACTGAAGCAACTAAAAATTGTCAATAGTTTAGTATAAACAATCAACATTTGTTGACGAAACATACATAAATTTTAAGGAACATTTAGGAATATTTTGGAACTACGGAAACAAGCAACAGCACCAAAAATGTTTCTGAATGTTCCTCCGATGGAACCGTAGCTATATATTTATTCGTTTTCGTACTTCACTGCACACTGAAAATCTGGGTTTCCACTGCGATAGCAACACAGATTTACAAGATCCATTGAATTATGCAGTTTTGGCCATAACAAATTATACACAGAATTTAGATGAAAATGTTTATTGAAAAATGAGAACAAAACTTAAAACTATTAGTAATTCAAGAAACATATAGTAGGTATTGTTATATTATTAGGAACACATGTAATTATCAAGAGAATAATACAACCATATAGGTAAGGAACATTTTTGAAAATAACTACTTATAGTAGTACAAGAACTAAAATCTTTGTACTTGTTTCATTTGGTAAGATAAAAACTCCTCTATTATTTCTTTGTCTTGGTTGGCAAATATACTCTAGGATATCGTCTTTGTGATAAGTACGTCTTGTTTTAGTGGCCATTTCCAGTCAGCACCACTTTTAGTCATTGATGATATAACAATATTTTCGTCATCTTGTTTCTCCAAAATTTCTCCAGGATAGAAAAAATTGTTATTTGCCGTCTTTATTCACGGGAAATTCCGCTTTCGCACAATTTTTCAGTAACTCAAACAACCGCTCTTCTAGGTCGCACCCTAGCAGATAATCTGGTCCCCGTTTTCCTATACCTTCAGGGGCTCGTCCGGCCAATTTATGCCTAAGATTGGTCCTTGGAATATTATAGGTTTTACTGGCAGTTGCCACAGGCATTCCATATTCTCTCACTGCCTTTAGAGCGTTTTTAAGTTGCTCTTTATCGTATTTATTCATATCATATTACCTAGGTCAGTGAAACAACGATATAAAACACAAAAGCGTTTATGTTGCCAAAAAAAGAAACTTATGGCAACATACGTAAATTTCTTGTTTCCACTGAAGCAACTAGAAATTGTCAATAGTTGCATATTGTTTAGTATAAACAATCAACATTTGTTGACGAAACATACAGAAATTTTAAGGAACATTTAGGAATATTTTGGAACTACGGAAACAAGCAATAGCTCCAAAGATGTTCCTCAAAGTTTCTCCGGTGGAAACGTAGCTATATATTTATTCGTTTTCGTACTTCACTGCAGACTGAAAATCTGCGACACGACTGTTTGCGTACTAGTTGCGTTCTCGTTACGTTTCCATTGCGATAGCAACACGGATTTTTTCACAAATATTCTTATTTTCTTTTGAGTTTACCGGCGACAAGTAGGAACAGTCAACATTTGTTGACGAAAAATACAGAAATTTGAGGAACATTTTGGAACATTAACGGAAACACGGAACAGCAACAAAAATGTTCCTCTGGTGGAATCGTAGCTTGAAGAGTGACAAGTAGAAACAGTCAACATTTGTTGCCGAAACATGAAGAACTTCTAAGGAACATAAGGGAAAATAATCGGAAACACGTAACTGCAACAAAAATGTTCCACAATGTTGCTCATTGTTCCTCCGGTGGAACTGTAGCTTGATATTTTGACATTATCCGTATACAGCATCAGTGTATTCTTCCATATCATTCAAAAACAATAATAGTTATTAACGTAACAAGGCCGATATGTAGCAAATAACGGATGAGGTTGGATATTGTATCTATTATAACTAAATTATGGGGTTAAAACCATAACCGTCGAAATTATAGTAGGGTGAAAGATGATCTAACTATTAATATTTATTTTTCGTAATCCCATACTGTTATTTTGATTTAATAACGGTATTCAGATGGCAATTGAAAAGTCAGTGTTAACGGCCGGCGGCCGTTAAGAAATCACTTGTTCAAATATTTATTTCAAAACATCATTCTGCTTACAATAACAACATTGAAATCTTGGTCCACATCGAGTTGGGAGAATAAACCTCTGATTTTCATTCCACATAGGCTAATAATACATCTTCATTAACCACCTTTACATTCTTGCTTTTACGCCACATTTCAAAATTTTCATATTCTTTTTGATATCGCTCTTGAGTTATTCTCGGCAGTTAATCAACACTCGCTGCACTGCACATGATTCTCCCAATATTTCTAAAGGAATTTGATTTTGTTCCTCAATTTCATCCATGGTCGTCGTTAAAGCGAACTTGAGAACACAAAAAACTGACGTTGTTTATAAAACTGTCAAACTGTTCCATGACAACAGAGTGCACGACGTTGGGATTTTTCTTTAGAATTGCGAGGTACGGGGTTTTTTCTTTCTTCGGAATCGAAATAAATCTTTCAACGGGATTACAAAAAAGAAAAAACCCCGTACCTCGCAATTCTAAGAAAAATCCCAACGTCGTGCACTCTGTTGTCATGGAACAGTTTGACAGTTTTATAAACAACGTCAGTTTTTTGTGTTCTCAAGTACGCTTTAACGACGACCATGGATGAAATTGATGAAATTGAGGAACAAAATCAAATTCCTTTAGAAATATTGGGAGAATCATGTGCAGCACAGCGAGTGTTGATTAACTGCCGAAAATAACTCAAGAGCGACATCAAAAAGAATATGAAAATTTTGAAATGTGGCGTAAAAGCAAGAATGTAAAGGTGGTTAATGAAGATGTATTATTAGCCTATGCGAAATGAAAATCAGAGGTTTATTCTCCCAACTCGATGTGGACCAAGATTTCAATGTTGTTATTGTAAGCAGAATGATGATTTGAAATAAATATTTGAACAAGTGATTTCTTAACGGCCGCCGGCCGTTATAAAATTATAACGGCAGGCGGCCGTTAACACTGACTTTTCAATTGTCATCTGAATACCGTTAAATCAAAATAACAGTATGGGATTACGAAAAAATATAAGTGGTCCTAGGACGTTCATGATGAAACAAGGCGAAACAGTAAAAAGAACAAATGAGATACAGTCTCACTTACTCAATGTCACGTCTGATATAGCTTGGTATCGTTTTCACAGGTTTGATATTTTATAATATCTCAAGGAAAACAAATTTTTTTCAAATTAAATTTGGCACATCATTAGCAGGTCTCTACTCTAACCGTATCCTTGTGTAAAGCCGCAATAACCTGAATACTGTTGAATGGAAAGAGAATTTAATGGAATTCTTATACTAATCGTCATTATTTATTAAGAATCCTGTATTATTAGATCAATACAAGTTCAAATCGGACAAACCCAAATATAACCATTTACTCTGTTTTTGGTTCATCAATGTTTATCTCAATATAATTAACTGCGATTTAAAGAATATAAAGTGTGGTTACAGATTTTAATATCAGATATATACTAAGCTAGTATGAAAAAAAACGTTGAATGTCAAAATCTGGTAAAAGAATTTTAAAAATATTCTTATATTTCTGAAAGCATGATAATAATTTGTATTCTTTTCAAATGGTTAATTCATTAGCTATAAAAGTACAAAATAATTATC
Source organism: Cynegetis impunctata (assembly GCA_030704885.1). Classification (NCBI taxonomy): domain Eukaryota; kingdom Metazoa; phylum Arthropoda; class Insecta; order Coleoptera; family Coccinellidae; genus Cynegetis; species Cynegetis impunctata. Next base: position 87,414 of record JARQZK010004466.1, on the reverse strand, counting down.
AAGAATATAGTATATTATAATATATATATATATATATATATATATATATATATATATATATATATATATATATATATACATTGAAGCACGCGCAATGTTTCGAAGCCGTTATGCTTCATATAGAGTAAATGTTTTGAAGACCAGTTTTCCACGAATACTTTAAACAATTTAATTTTATCAGTATACTTTGAAATCATAATTACTGGTCATATTACTCAAAAAATGCAAATAAGTACTTATAATTTAAAATGAGATTTCTGACAACTCCAACTGTACTTTCCACAGGCATTTAAGAAATTAGGATTGTTAAATATTTGAATAAAGCTTTTAAAATATTTGTTAGTAATATTTTATTCGACGATATAAGATAGGTACTCCTGCCAGGCCATATTCAAAATTCACCTCCCACCAATATTATAAGAATATATCAGTAAAAAAAATATAATTAATATCAACTATCAGTGAACCAAAAAAGAGAAAGATCGAAAACATTGGAAATGCCAATACCATTAAATCGAACATTACTCACTACTTTATTGCATCAATTTCAAGCGTTTGCAGTTTACATGGCTGCTTCTTCAGGGATTGTGAAAAGTGAATGAGTAAAAACATGCAACGGCGATAAAATACCATATAAGGGCAGTTCAAAAATGAATAAAATCAAGTATCATCAAGATCACAGAACACATAATAATTATTACGATACAATATACGAATACGCCAACCGAAAAGTACAAGAGACTCACTCACAGCAGCCGGAACGTTGGCCTGTCCCAGTTGAAAAATCGTTTCAAATTGAAGCAATACTTTCACATCACAATGCCTGGCATTAACACACTTTTGGGTAATATAATATTTTCATTATATATATATATATATATATATATATATATATATATATATATATATATATATATATATATATATATATATATATATATATATATATATATATATATATATATATATATATATATATATATATATATATATATATATATATATATATATATATATATATATATATATATATATATATATATATCAGTGGCGGCTCGTGAGGTTTTGGTTTGAGGAGGCTACAAGAGGTGTTGAAAAATACACCATAGACGAAAATTTTTAGGATTTCAAGGTCAACCGCCTTATAATTTAAAGAAAATCAAAGTAAAACAAGCACCCTAAGCTATTAATTTGTTTTCACTTTCGAGTGTCTACCTTGCGACCTACAACTCCTATTTACAATATTCACAAAAACTCTTCTCAGCCAATTATTCAATTCATCTATTCATCAAGATTTTTTTTCTTTCACAAAATAGGTACCTACCTACCTAATTAACGATTTTGTTAACAGCTGGTGAGAGCAAATGAAAAGTTATTATATATTTTTGAAGATTAGCGGGATTCTGCGATCTTTAACGTTAGCAAAATGATCTATAATATCCTCATAAAATTTTTTGTCTTTCGCCAAAAGTTTTACCAATTCCTTTTCAATAGACAACAAACTAATATTTTTCAAACGATCCTGGCTCATTGAATTTCGTAAATAAGTTTTAATTCTCTTAAGAGTGGAAAACGAGCGCTCTACGGAAGCCGATGTCACCGGGATAGAAACACTTGGGGTAAATCTTGATTCAAATCATTATCAAAAAGGTATTTAATAGTCACCACATGATTTTCATTTTGCCCCAAAATTTCATTGTCATTATAAACAACACACAATTCACTTTTTAGGGCCACCTTATCAAAAAAAGTGTATTTTTGACATAAATTTTCCAAAAGGTTACCTGGAAAATCAGCCGAAAATCCAGTCAACAAATTTTTATTGAGTAAGTTGAAGAAATGCAGTTCTTTCAAATCAGAGAACCTTATTTCTATTTGACCCCTAATAGTATCCAAAATTTCATAAAATATTTGCTTATAGTGAAGCTCCATATCTGCGAAACTGAATTTCATTCGTTTTCGGCTACATTGAGTCGTATCATCAGTAGTTTGAAATATAGAAAAAAGTTTTTTAAAATAAACTTCTGCACGAAATTCTGAAATTTTTTCCAAGAGAAACTTGATCCGATTTCGTGAGTAATTCACATCTGAAACCTTGTGCTGTAAGATTTGAAAAACTATTTCTGTTTGTTCAAAAATTAATTTAAAGATGTTTAAAAAATATATAAATTCCTTATCTTGTAAGTAAGATATTAATCCGCGTGCGGTATTTAAAGTTACTTTATCGGTGAAAAATTCCTCACTTTCAACTATAGAATTAAATCGTCAAATCCTAAGCGGCCCCAGGGTAGATCGCAATGTTTTTATCAAAACTTTATCCTCATAACTTAGTGCACTAAAGTTATGGGATAACAAATATTCCACTAAGTCACCATTGAAATTTTTGAAATTTACTTCAGTAACCAAACTCATTTTAAAACAATACGCGAGCATTATAAGTAAACAAGCTGTTGTCGGCCATTAGTCACTACGATCACACTACGATTAAATTAATTTCCAACGAATTCACTCGATTTTACCCGAAATTCTATAGTTGTGATTGGTGGACATTGTATGAGACTCCGGATCCATCGGTGTTGCTATTTACATGTGTTTTGCTTTTCTATTGCAATTAAGTATTCATTGACAGTATTCGCTCCGTTGTTTGCTTTTCTGTGGCAGACATAATTAACGTTGAGAATATACATTTCCATACCTCCGCAGCGTTGCCACAAATCTTGAAATGAATGAAATGCAGTAAATGTAAATACCTTCTATCTTAATTAATAAATTATATTATATAATGTAGGTTGAAAGGAAGGTAGGTGCATAAAATAATATGATTTTGATTAATATGAATATGCTGAATGATGCTAACTATTCAATATAATATATTCGTGATACACGGAATATTATTGAGGAGGCTTAGCCTCCTTAGCCTCCTTTGACTAGCCGCCCCTGATATATATATATATATATATATATATATATATATATATATATATATATATATATATATATATATATATATATATATATATATATAATATAGATAGCAACAACTTAAGGTAACCTAAAAACTAGTGAATTTGTCCAAAAATTTTCTTCCTTCAAAATGTTATATTAAATTATCGTATTGTGTATAAAATGGGAATCTGTATACTTGAAACCCCCTTAAAGCACATAATACTCCATTTCCACAATAATTTTCAATTTCTACTTTTTTTCTTTTTAAACCTCGCCACTATTATGTGTTGAAATATTTTATTGATTGCAAAATCAAATTTGTGTGCCAAAAACCCCTAAAACAACATATTACTCAATTTTTAAAGAAAAATTACATTTATTGGTATCAACACCCCATTTCACTTCCTCTTCCTGAATCACTTTAGCTCGAAAACAATTCGAAAAGTTCTTTTCTTTTTGGGACACTTTAGGCTAATTTTGGACCGTTACATCTTTCAAAAAAATCCGTTTGAGTTCCACTTTTTCAGGACCAGACCAAGTTGACCCTTATTTTTTAAAAGAAAAGAGTGTTACGCCACTGGATTTTCTGACAAATAAAAAATTATTTTTTGATTGCATGTATGATTTTGAACAAAAATGGTTCAAAAGTTTTTCTTGCCCGATGCGACGTTTACGAGATAAAAGATGAAAATCTATGTATTGTTTGAAAACTCCAGTTGTTCGATCCACTTCACTCTGTTCACATGACGACGGAAACTAAACAATAATGAAGTTAAAAAAGTTGATGTCAAAAACCATCTCAAAAAAAGTGCAGCAATATAGTGGCAGCTTAGAAGTTGGAATCCGAAAATAAAATTTCAACACTCTGTATTTTCTTAACGAAACGTTTACGGACACATGTTCCCATGCAATAAGTGATTGTCCTACTGTAGGTACTCTATCTACCATAACAAAATGCGCACTTATTTCGGACTCACCCTATATATATATATATATATATATATATATATATATATATACAGGGTAGCGAGAAAGTCCAGCAACAAAGTATTTTTTAAGACGATTAACCGTATAATCATCAAATTTCCCTCAGAGATGGATTGTTTGAAGAGGTGTAATTAAGTGGCCGGCAAGATCTAACGACTTGACTCCACTTTATAACAGACTTAACTGATTCAAACTCTCAAATGTCTTGAGATACAAACAATTTCTCCATAAATGATAAACAATTCTATTCGAAGCTTCAAATACAGATTGTATTATTGCTAAGACACAGGGGGCAAATGTTTTGAGATCCTATTATGAAGAAACTATTAATATTTTTGTAAATTAGTATGAATTATATATAAGACATATTGTATGTCTTTGAACATTGTTTCTCTTAGATTTTAGTTATGTGGTACGTATTCTGTATTCTTGAAAGAAGAGCGAAATCAGTTTTTCTGCGATATATCACTCGACCTACGGTGCTATTTAAAAAAATTCAAGATGGCGGCGGTACACTGAATGCTGACGTCACTCAAGTTTGACAGGACCTCTGAAAAACGAAATATACAATCTGGTGCATAACCCTAAAATTTTATAATTATACGTTCAATCGTTTCAAAGAAAATACCTTGTTGCCAGACTTTCTCGCTCCCCAGTATATATATATATATATATATATATATATATATATATATATATATATATAAATATATATATATATATATATATATATATATATATATATATATATATATATATATATATATATATATATATATATATATACATATATACATATATATATATATGTTGCTTTCTCCTGTGCTGTATTTTTTTTAATTAGCAGTAACACGATATTATGTTTGAAAAGGATTTTATTGATAAAATACGTTTTGTCACGAAAAATATATAACTAATATGTTTCACTTACCTCATAAAAGAAACCAAACTTATCTGGTATATTATTGCTGAACGACATTGTTCGAAAAAAATTGAGAATGCTATAAGAAGCTCCATCGAAAAGGAGCTCACCCACTGTCTTTGTCATCTCTACACTTGACATTGAACTCAATGATGCGGATATGGATTTCTTTAGGAAATAATTCAAATCGCTTGCTCTGTAAACAGCTGCCTAAAAATATTTAAAATCGTAAATGGAATGAATTTGCATCTCACTATAGAGAAAGATGAGATCGAACGATGAGAAATTGATTTTTCTTGAAAATATAATTTGAACGTTTGGATTGATATAAAGATGTTTAGTGGTTCACTTATAATAATAATAATAATAATAATAATTTTACGATTGAGTGATTATTCATTTTGGTAAATAAACATTTACATATTGATCTTTATAGACAATTATATAACGTTGTTTAGGATAAGATAATTCATATAAACAAACATGAAATGGGAATTCACATTGGATAACATCAATGTTATTCAAGTACTTTGAAAACCTATAATAGGCGTTTAACGGCCAACTTAATACCAATACTAAATTCCATTTTATTTTGTTATATTTAGCGAGATTACCTAGACGCGCTTGTTCTGTACTTCGAAGTTTTTAATTCAAAATATGTAATTTTATCTTTATGCACGATTTTTTTACAATAGTTATTTGTATACCTAGGCCGCGAAATACCTTTTTAGCGTACCGAAAGAGAAATTATCGCCGAGGCCGCTTGCGGCCGAGGCAGGTGAATCTTGGGGTAGCTAAAAAGTTTCGCGGCCATCGACAAAATCATTAAACTAGACGATTGCAAATAAAAATATTAAAGCTTTAAAATCAACAGTAATTAACAAGTCACAGCGTTGTTATGGAAATGACCATGTTCGAATATAGAAAAAATATTTTGACAGTTCTTGACAGAGCGCAAAATACATTGAGATACAGGATGTCTCTTTTGAAATATCATAGTTGTTGTTACCTTTTGGTATAAGTGACGTTTGGTTTGGCGGCTGTTGCTATGGGTAACGGCCGCGAAATTAAATTTCGCGGACTGTGGTGCGTACGCGAAATACTCGCCTCGCGTGCGATTGCACGAAAATCTTATTTTAGTCCTTGCTTTCATAAAATATATATTTTATTTTGAATGACACTTCTGAGATAATTTTTGAAGAAATATCAATATTTTGTCCCTACGTGAGGATAGTAATTTCTCTTACAATTTCCTTGTACCAGAAATCCACATGTGTTGGAAACCCCTTTTTTATGTATCTGTTCTGTGGCGTATATGAAAATATTCTTATATATATATATATATATATATATATATATATATATATATATATATATATATATATATATATATATATATATATATATATATTATATATATATATATATATATATATAATATAAACATATATATATATATATATATATATATATATATATATATATATATATATATATATATATATAAATATATATATATATATATATATATATATATATATATATATATATATATATATATATATAATATAAATATATATGTTTCTAGGTATCGTAAAATTCGACCGTCCTAGAATTATTTTCAATTTGGCAATCAAAATCATCGAGACACTATCAAACATAAATTTTTTATTGCCACAAAACCTTAATAAAACCCATTCTAAATGATATACTAACAACTTCATCAGAAATATTGCACGTATTAGTTGAGAAGTTTATGGAAAATATAGCTTTTCTTTGTTCAGAACCGTTTAACGACGACAGTCGTAAATATAGGGGAATATAGTACAGTTTATTTTAGTGATACTTAAAATAAAACGGATTTGCTGTGGAACGTTCAACAAACCGCTCGCCCTGTAACTTTTGGACTTTCATGGGTTCACAATTTATAATGAACTAGTATAACTTGTTTTTGAAAATACTTTGACATGCTATATATTGTAAATCCTTAGGCATGGAGTTGTACAATATTATGCAAATAGACTGTATAATATCATATAATGTTTCCGTTAATCGAAGTTTGGAATATAAATATTGATGCAAGCTCCTTGTCTTATTTCCACTTTTAAACCTTTGAAAATAATACGGGGGTTATCCATAAAATACGAACTTAAGAATAATCCCTGCTCTCACAGCAATTCCATTCTCACAATTTGTCTTAAGAGGTTAGTAAAAATATAAATAACTGTCTGATGAAACTCAGACTATACTTAAATAACGCTAAGAAAGACAGAAGAATACATACTTATATACAATTAATTGAATATACAGAGGTTTGCAAAATAATAAGTAGAAACATTGCCAAAGATATTCATAAGGAAACAGCTGTAGATATTGAAATTAAGGACGTCATAAACCACAGAATATACATATATATATATATATATATATATATATATATATATATATATATATATATATATATATATATATATATATATATAAAGAGAGAGAGAGAGAGAGAGAGATATGATGAAATTGAGTTTTTGGTGCCAAGCATCATACAAAAACATGAAACGAAAAACTATCTTGGTCCTAGGTCCAACTTTGCTAATCGCATCCATTTCAATAAGCAGGTTTTCAAAGTGAAAACTTGCTAAAAACATTTAAGATCGCGGTCCAGGAAATATAAAACTGATTCAAAAACTACCCTCGTGATTTTCGATACAGAGCAATAATATTGAGAAAATTATTTTCGGGTAAAATAAAACTGAAAAGTATTTGTTCGTTATGACTCATATAATTTGAAATGAGAATGTTGACATAATTTTGATGTACTGACGAAATTAAATTTTTAATGATTGTACCTATCATGTTATAACTTAAAAAATGTTGTTAGTTCTGGTGTAAATGAAGCGCCGTTTAATTTTGTATAATTGATGAATTTCACACATATAATAATATAAAATTAGCTGTGAAATTTTTTTCATTGCCATATCAACCTGACATTCGTTCATGTTTACTATAACGTTTACCTACAATATTTTACATGTCCATCTTAACATTATTCACATATTTTGTTATTGAGCCTGTTTGTTCAATGAATACTAAAATAGGGATACATGTTAACATTAATTAAATGAATATAAACGATCAACATTGCGAACAATGAATAAGTAACTTTTTTCCAATTAGCGAACTATAGTTTTTTCTCAAATGTTAACTATATGTGCATCGTTAATCTTATGAAAAATAATTGAGGCTATATTAAAAATATGCAGAATGGTTATTATTTATTTCTGATACTAATCGGAAATTACAGTGGAGGTTTGTTTTTATGCAAAAAAAAACTTCATTGGAATGCAATATGTATTCAACGAAATGCGACCTTCGCCGAAACAAGTATTTATATCATTTTGAAAAAAGTTCCGCAGTATGAAGGAATCTGAAATATTTGTATGGTTGTGAATGTTCTGATGCAATTTCCGTTTCCTGATTTGAGTCATATTTATTTTACAAGAATAAAAAGAGGGTTGCCCTACTAATTGGAGTAGAACGATGAACTCAAACAGAAGGAGGCTCCGTGGCGGAGAGGTTATAGGTAGCGCTATGCCTTCCTCGTAGACGGAGTTGGTGGTTTCGATTCCCACCGTATTCCTGGGTGTTTGTGTGCGTTCTGAGTTTTCAGTGGTTCCCCTCATTTAGTAGTTTGATGGCTAATGTCCATAGATGACGAAGCCAAATTGTACGGAGGTCAGGCGTTGTGAGAGGGCACACGTCCCACCTCTTAAAAAAAACTCAAACAGTCTTCCGGACAGGTATGAAAATAAAATTTACTGGAGAAGTAGATATTTGATAGAGAAGTTATATATATAGTTATAATTAACGTATATTCGAATAGTAAAGGGATAAATATTTTCATGTTTTTTCTCAATGATTTTTAATATATCTTCTTCATCAAGTGCCTTACCCGGTTTAGGGTGTTGGCCAGTGGTTCCCAAAGTAGGTGCCGCGGCACCCTGGGGTGCCAAGGAGAGAGACCAGGGGTGCCGCAAGGCGCCCCTGATGTCCCTACTAAAAATCAAAATTTAACATGAATATTTTATATAATAGAAAATAACCCGCGTGACCGGGCCGCACTCTGAATGCGGCTTGTGGTACTGTAGCTCACGATGGCTCTCACGTGGCAATGTACCTACTCTTGTACGTTTGAACTGCGGCAAGAAATTCACACTTTCCTAGAAGAAGATGATCTTGTGAACGCCAACAATTTCGCGGATGAAGACTTTCTGCTGAAACTGGCATAACTTTTCGACATACTCGAAAAACTGAATGTCTTAAATCTATCTCTACTGGGCCATAACATGCACATAATTAAGCTTGTAGAGAAGATTTATATCATTCAGGAAAAAGCTACAACTGTGGAACAAAACAATGAGTGATAATGAAGGCAAAGATTACTTTCCAACATTGCAACAGTACATGGCCAATAGTGGAGATGAGGTTTCACATAACTTGCTGACCCTTTTCACAGATCACCTATCACAGTTGAATGACTGGTTTGCAAAGTACTTTGCAGAAGACCAAGTGGAGAAGTTTGCGTTCATCCAAGATTCATTACGTGCTCAAGCCCCACACGTTAGGAGAAAAAAATTTAATTGACCTCTCGATCGACAGCAGCCTGAAGTCAAAATAAGATTGTTCGGATTTGACAGAGTGTTGGTTATTAGTCGAAAATGAGATAATCAGATTCTGAATAAGTGCAAAATCTGTAAGGATCCTTATTCCCTTCATATCTATGCGAAGTTGGATTTTCAGCAATTGCAGTTATAAAGAGCAAATATCGTTCGAAAATAAATGTGGAAAGAGAAATGAGAACAGCGGTATCAAGCCTTATTCCCTGATTCAAAAAATTTGCAGTGAGCAGCTGGTTTATTCGTCGCACTGAACACACACACCTCGAGTATATGTGGAAGGTTTTTGTAATTATATTTGTATTTTCACCTATGTTTTTCAAGCAATAAATTAATGTACTTTTTCATTTTAAATACAAGTTGTGTTAGTTTCTTAGCTTGTTTCTTTTTCATAGTCATACAAATATGAAATAAAGCTACCACAGATAGATATTATATGGCTAGGGTGCCGTAAGAAAATTCAAATTCAAAAGTGTGCAACGACTTGAAGAAGTTTGGGAACTCCTGGTGTAGGCGACCTCTCTTCAACTATTGGTGTTGTGCGTGATACATGAATAGAAAGGACCTACAGTTTTACGACGGTTCAGAATGTCTTTATAGAGAAGCTTTTCAAGGCAGAATACTTCTCGGAGGTTTGCCATTGCCTTCTACTGGACCTTAATTACGCATATAAGCAAAAACTAGTAGGCCGATGAAGTTCATACGTGATAAATTATAACGGCATCAAAAGCAACAAAAATATTTATTACAATATAGGACAAATTTTTGGACAGAACGAAGATTAACTTTTTATTATAAATAATTTAGTTTTTGCATAATAATATAAATGTTTTTCGAAGTATGAAAAACTTTGAAAAAAAAACGAAATCATGTAAGCGACGGTTTTCATTTTTCTACTTAATCTATTATCATTATTAATAATATTTTTTGCAATAATTTTCAATGATGTTTATAAATGCAATGATAGTTTTTTTGAGTTGAAGTTATCTAGGAATCTGCTTCAGTTTTCATCATAGATAAGAAGTAGTTAATTGTACGAAATGCCCAAACTGACTACTAGAGCCTATACTAGAATAGCACAAAAAATGTTGAAGGTACATTCAATTCACCTAATTGAAATCAATGTTGAAGTAATAGCACAATGAAGCATGAACATTATGAAATACTAAACTGAAGGTAATTCAGAAATTTGTAAAAACCCACATTTATGGAAATACCAGAAGGTGAACAACAATATTTGGAATTGATGAATTCTGACCAGTTTATTGGTATCGAAAGCAAAGCAATAACAAATAAATTATATAACTCTAAATGAGACGAATTTCGGACGACCTAATTTTGTTGATACAGTATGAGTACGGAGAAACTTCTTGTTATTTTGAGTTGATGTTAGCTTCGATTGATTTATCTCAACTCTGCAACTTTTATGTCGTTGATGCGTGGAAATTTGGTGGGTTTGGAATCGGGTCAACAAAAGCCCTACAGTATCCATACAAAATAAAAATAATCAATTAATAGAATCTTCAGTTAAAAATGGGCACTTGACCGAAGAAGAAGGCAAAAAACTTAAAACGAATGCGGCTCTTCCCCCAAAAATATACTTCCAACCCAAAATACACAAAGACGGCGTACCACTAAGACCTATTGTCTCGTTCATTGGTTCTCCTCTGTACAATCTCACTAAACATGTAAGTATCATATTGAGTGGAATGTTTGTAAAAGACGAAAAATATATTCGACATTTTTTCGAATTTGTTGAAGACAAAAAAAATTTAAATACCTAAAAATTATGAAATTATATCCTTGGATGTAATCTCTCTATTTACAAACATTCCTACAGATATTGTGATAACAATAACCAGAAAAAAATGGTCCTTAATTAACAACGATGTTAAGATTCCATTATCTGTTTTTCTAGATCTTCTAAGTTTTGTTTTTGATAATAATTACTTTCAATTTAAAGAGGAGTTCTATAGTCAGACTAATGGATTGGGAATGGCGAATTGTTTGTCGCCAATATGTGCGGACTTGGCCATGCAGGACTTACAAGATAACCTTATCCATAAATTGCCATTTGAAATTTCATTTTTCAAAACATACGTGGATGATATTCTCACAGCAATTCCGACTATAGTTATCATCCAAAGTTACAGTTTACTTTAGAGAAAGAAAAAGACAAAAAATACCATTTCTTGATGTGCTTGTGATAAGGAACGAAGATGGGATTAAAGACACAAACTGGTACCACAAACCAACATTCTCAGAGAAGTATATTAATTACTATTCTTTACATATTTTAAAAGATAAGGTTAATATAATTAATAACCTTAAAAATAGATCAATTGCCTTATATTCACCTGCATACCACAAATCTAATTTAGAATATAATATAAAAAAGATGTTAGTGGAAAATGAATATTCCATCTCCCTAATAAAAAAAATGCTTTACAAACAAAACAACGCCACTAATTCTCGACAACAGATAACTGACACTACAGAAAATAAAGAAAAAGTATTTTGTAAACTACCGTACATACATGGCCTGACAAAACAGTTGAAAGCATCACTAGAAAGACAAACAACATCAGACAATAAAAAGGTTACAATAGCCGAAAAGTGTTGCAATACTCTTAAAAATAACTATTTTTCTAAAACTAAAGGAAAGACAGAGCAATTTTTAAACTCAAATGTTATCTATCGCATTCCTTGCAATATATGCAATAAAAGTTACATTGGACAAACATCACGGTACTTAAAAGACAGAATACGAGAACATAAAAACGACAAAAGAAATATCTTCTGAAGTCAAATCCGACTGCATTAGTACAGCACAAACAGGACACGGGACATAACTTCAACTTCGAAAACTTTACAATTTAAGACCGACAAACTAACTATAGAAAAAGAATAATATCTGAAATGATTCAAATTTTAAAAAAACGACTCGGTAAATAAACGAACGGATATTGAAAATTTCACACCATCAACACACACAAAAAAAAACAAACAAACTGCGATAAGAATCTGTGATAACGCGAGTTTTAGCATCTATATGTATAAATACCGCTACTGCTGCACTTCCGAGTCAGAACAATATTGTATATTATTTTATCATATTCGTCTTGTGCTGTACTATTTTGAAATATCCATGTATTGTAAGTCCCGTATACCTAAATATTTCCTGTATTTTATTTTTGTTCTAATGACTGTTAGAGTGTAGGTATTTTTTAATTAGTATTGTTGTTTTTTTACCCTGTAACACAAAAAAATTTAATGCACTACGAGTGGTTGTTTTTAGTTTTTGTAATCCTCAGTTTTAGATGTTATGTCTGATTTAATCCTATTTATTGTTGAGCATTTAACTTTATTTAATTGTTCATTGAATTAATTTGTTACCCACACATTGAAAACGTTTGTGTAATTTATATAAAAAAAAAAAATCCTATTATACTTTTAGAGCCCTGATGATGCAAACATATTTTGCGAAACGTCGACTGTTTTAAATAAATTGGACTTTTATTTACCCGATCCCAAACCCAACAAATTTCCACGCATCAACATCTACTTTGGATCGTTAAAGAAGAATCGAAATTGTAAGTCGTTATTTGAAGTGGGGTTTCAATGTAGAAATTTCATGAGTTTTAACAGGTACTCAAGATTTGTTCATTTCTTGAACCCCTCTACATTAACTTGGGGGTTGAGAATTTATATGTAAAAAGCCACAGAAATGAGGGAAAATTGAGGGGTAAACCGCTGACTCAATTTGGTAAACCACAATGCCCGCAATTCCTCAGCAATGCCCAACAATTCCCCAACAATACCTATCAATAATTTCTCGAAAATACCGATAGTGGTACATATAAATATTAATAATACCGAATGGTGCATACAGAAACGAAGTTTTCTAGGTACCTAACTACTAAACATTTTGTACAACATAATAAAATAGTATATTATACTTCCAGTCTATGATGATAAGCAATTATTACCGAGTATGTGTAAACAGGATATGGACCACAGTAACAAAAATGAAGAATATCAACAATCCATAAACGAACATGGATACATAGAAACACTGAATGCTACTATAGTAAATTCTATAATTGAGGCGCAGCGAGAACATTGTCCAAGAATGAATAACAGAGAAGAAAATCTCTCAGCAAATACACGACATCTTATAAAGTGGAGGCGAGAAATACTACAGAGGTCCCCAAGAGGTGGGCAGCAGCTGAAACATATAAACCAAGATATATTTGAAGCCGTTCGAAAGGATTCAAGAGACTATAACATCAAATGGATAAGGAAAACAATCGAGGACAACAAAAGCATAAAAGTACTCACGAACCAACTCACAATAGGAAAAACCGAGATGACTAAACTGAAAAATGCAAGCGGACAGCTCACTACAAAGGAACAAGAGACTGTAAGAGTATTTTAGTTGAACTTGTATGGTGAAAGGGAACAGCCAGAGGAGGACAATCCCCGGGCTATACCCAAAATTCTAAATCAAGGATCGAAGGAACTACCGGATATAACTAAAGCAGAAGTTTTGAAAATTAATGATTCTCATTCTACCCAAAGAACAAAACGTAAATAATTATGTAACTGAATGAAAATACAAAATTTTAACACTTCTAATAGTTTTTTCCAAGAATTTTTCATTTTATGAAAAATGTATGTACCTATCTACCCGAAAAGTCTAGAACGTGGTATGGCGTCGGTCGTCTGTCGTCATTGCGTCACGTGGTTTAAAACTTGCGTGCCATTGGTCCGACGTGGCCACGCCCCTTCGTTACGTTTGTAACAATGCGCCATAATTCCCGCAATTCCTGATTAATTCCCACAATTCCTTGACAATTCCTCGACAATTCCTCAACAATTCCCACAATTCCTCGATAATGCCCACAATTCCAACATAATTTTCGAAAATTCCTAGTAATTCCCCGATTTTGTACTCCACAATCCCCAGCGGTTTACCCCTTCGGGGAAAATACGATCTCTGCGGCCTACTCGTTTTTTTTTTCTGGACTTGATGTATCTATTAGGGTCAACTAATATTTAAAACCCTATTGGTGTTTCTTTATTCAAGGAATCCAAGAGTAGGTGTTTGAAAATCTGATATCCTTCTTGTACCCTTACTGTTTGAAATAGTTTTGATTATTCCTAGAAATAATATTGCATTGCACAAAATATCCACATTGAATCTGAAAAGTTACGGCAGGCTATGGTTAAATAGATACAAAAAAATTGATGATGAAATTCAACTAAGTGAATGTTAAGTTACGTTGAAAAATTTTCAGAATATATTGGTGATTTGAATCAATCATATGAATATGACCAACAGTTTCTTTACTTACCGCAGTTAATTGGTTCAATATAGTCACAGTGTAGTTCAGATCATGGACAGATTCTTCTCTGTTGAATTTATACCATCTCTTCAGACCATAGGTGACCGTATCATTATTATCATTAAATGTTACGTTTGTCTTTTCTATCCGAACATCAAACCTGAATGGGCCTATTTCATTAAAGGTTGGTTTTTTAGATTTGTCCTCAAACTCTTCAGGATTAGTCCAGTTAAAAAAATAGATGTCTAGATGTAGTGTTGGGTCAGCATTCAGCCAATGTTCATAAAGTAGTTTGCTAGGAGTTAGATCGAGTAGTCTCTCCATTATCGAGTTATATAATTCAAAGCTGGAGATGCTCAAAAGAATTCCTGATATGAAAATGAGAAAGGAGATGGCTGCACAACATGTGTTCAATTTCTGTAAATGAGTAAATGAGTAGTTTAATTATGTAACTCAGTATGTTTTGGTGCTATGATTTTTTTTCAAAGAAAAATTTGTGAATTAATGAAATAAACAAACCTCTTAATGTACGAGTGTGGTCGGATAGGATCACATCGCAAAAATCCAACTATTTTTCCCAGGTCCCTTCAGACCAAATAAGCTGAAATTTGGTTCTTGGGTTGTTCTTGAGACAGAAAACATCTATCAAAATTTACCCAACCGGTGGCAGAGGATGTTAAAAATAATTATGAACCACATATCAAAAATTTAACCTCCCAAAGTTTTTAGAGTGTGTATCGAGATAAAAAATGGTTCTTCTAAGATTTTTGCACTCTATAAATCCTCTCTAAATTGATTGAGGGAGTAGGAAGTTTGTAAGTGAGTTGACTTGATTTTAAGAGAGTGACTTACAGCGGTAGAAACTATTCTCCCAAACTGCTGCCGTTTTTATGTACGTTTCGAGGATTTGCACAATTCCACAGCCTCTTCAAATTGGCACAGGGAGTTAAGACTTCGTATTAAAAAAAAACAAAAAATGAGCAGAAAATGCGACCTTACTTTTTTCAAACCCCGAAAATTTTAAGAAAATTAGAAGATGAAGAAGAAGAACTTTATTTCAAAATAGGCAAGCCTAATATAAACATATTTAACCAATTTACTCTATCTACACATAAAAAATTAACAAGAAACATCTTTAATTGAGGAAAAACGTAATGGAACACTCCATGAACTCTTTTCTCTATAAACTCTTCTTCTTTTATTCATAACATGCATAAAGTACTATGTTTTTGTCGTCGCCGTTGTTTCGTCTTTGCTGTTTCTTTTTCTTTGAACAAATATCAAAATTCAAAAAGCTTTTCGTCTGAAGTCCAGTGTCAATTTGGATGGATGACATTCCGATCGCTTTTTTGCAATTAGATCAATAGCCATTGAACGCAGTTGGAATCAGATATAGTCAGCATATCATGTTATCGGTTGTGCATTAGTCTAATCATTACAGATTGAGCCTTCCGTTTCAAAACGAAGAACGTTTATGACGATTTTCTATTTGAATCTGTCAGTCAATCATTTAGGTAACTCGACTAACTACTCCTAAAAAAACTAATGTTTTCATTTTATGAAATGCTGTCTATAATATAATAATAATTGTGACTGAGAGTTTCTCATTAGGGACCTTCAGTTTAACTTCGGTTCAGAACGGTCAATGGGATTGAAAATATTATACAATTAAACTCATGAATTACTTGAAGCACTCACTTAAGGCCCTACACATGGATGTCGATGTATTGATACATCAACGTGCATCAAAAAACGTGCAACCAATAACGTTAATGTGGATGCAAAAAACGTACGTGCTGGTGTCAACGGGTGGAGGCGATTTACCGTGGAGTGTGCGTTTTTGAAGCAGTAGCGACAATTAAGTTTTTTCAAACAATTGGTTACTACAGTAGGTATTCAAAATAATAAGTTAAATTCATGTTCTTCAATATATTTCACATTGATTGGGTTTTAAAACCAATATTAACATTTAATAGATTTGTATATTATTCACTAAAAATGTTTGCAGATAGTTTCAATAGTATGTATGACTGCAGAAAAGTGTCCCGGGAATTTCTACAGGAATTTGTTGAGTTGTAAAGGGGCCTACCCTGCTTGTGACAGACAATATCAAAACACTATTTGGACCGAAATAAAAAAATGAAGCATACAAAATATTGATAAAGAAGCTGCAAATCATTCAAACAAATGCTACAAAAAGCACATTTGTCTCTAAAATCAATAGTCTTCGTGTTGGGTTTCGGAGAGAAAATAAAAAAGTTTTGATCTCATAGAGAAGTGGTACGATGAGGGTTTCGGATTATTATAGTATAAAATTTTAAATCTTGGTAATTCCGTCTAGTCGCTTAATATCTGAGCAATGCAGTTACTGGCCATGTGTCTTAACGTTCAATTAATGGAGTAACCATTACCAAGAGTTACGAATAGGTTTTTTTTTAGCAGCCAACCTTTAAACCAGATTCGGCGATGATTTTTATTTTCCTTTTTCTTGCACAAGTGCATAAGTACCTGCCACTGCCACTAGAGCTAAATATTCCTCTTCCTCAGACATCTTGCCAAACAGTTTGGTAGACTGGACAAAACGATGGTTTTTTACGTACGTGTGTACGCAATTAGCTTGCACGTTATTGGTTGCACGTTTTTGGATGCACGTCGATGTATCAAGACATCGACGTCCGTGTGTAGCCCGCCATACCATAGCCGTAGCCTGCACTGCTTTCTAGAGGAGGCTTAACAAATTCTTGAGGAGGCTTGTTTTTTACAAAGAACAAAAATATATATACGTGAAAAAAAGACAGGAATATACAGCTTTTTCTGTCTTTTTACCTAGAAAAGTATACTATTATAATATTTATATAATATAATAGTATATATTCATTAAAAAACATTTTGGAAAAATAAAAAAAATAATTCTTATAAGAAGTAATAAATAATAAATCTCTCATAGAAAACTCTCAATAAATAAAACAAATAGCTTATAAATAGACAACCAATTTTATATTCTCTCTCTTGCTTCATCATTTGTTTGCGCTTAATCGCTTTTAGTTGTGTTTCTATATATATATATATATATATAATACCTATGTATATATAATATTCTGAGTTTGAAAATGAATCAACGGCTAATATTTTATCTGAAGAGGTAGAAGAAATTAAAGAAAAATATGTGGATTTTATTGAAACACTTTTACTTGAATTATGTTGAAAAATGTTTTTCGACAAATAAGAAGTTTTAGTCCTACTATAATTTTAAATCCAGTCCAAAGAACAAAATTTTTTGAGCTGCCACTTACTTTTGTAACTCCCAATAGAAATTGAAAAATGCAGTCCATTAATTCATGTTTAAAGATTTAGCTCTATTTGCATTTACTCTTCTAAGCTTACCGTCATCCAATGCATTCGTGGAGAGGATATTTTCATTGATGAATATTGTTAAATGTAAAATTCGAAACAAAATGATACTAAAAATGTTGAATTCAGTTGTGTCTATTAGATCTCACTTTGCAATAAATGAGATTTGCTGTAAATAATTTGAGCCTAGCAAAGCTATGTATGCAAAGTTTAATTCCGATATGTATCAATAGCAGAAACAATCCACAACTTCAACTACAGACAAAGACAGTGGCGCACCCAGGGGGGGAGCCATGGGGCTGCAGCCCCCCCCCGAGATTTAAAAGAGTAATTCAAAAGAACTGAGATTACTAAGAAAATAATTGTAAAATGAGCTCATCTACTACTATGAAATGAGCCCACTGTCACTATCAGTCAACCATAAGATCTATTGTGATTTACCGGATACGGGATGTGCGTTTTCTATTTAAATTTAAGGAGGTAAATTTTGATTCAGCCCCCCCCCCCCCAAACAAAGATGATGATGATGTAATGATGTTTTGTGAACAGTAGATTTGTTTGTAACTAGGCTAGTTATATGTTTAAACGCAGATATAAACATTTTTGGTTTGTAATAATTCTTTTCTAGAGGGGGCTTAAATAATTCCAGAGGAGGCTCAGCCCCCTTGGCTACGGCCCTGCGCCATACACAAACATCCATACCTAAACCCAAGGTTCAAACCCAGTACGACTGCTTCACAGGTGATTACTCTACCTCTGATCCACAAGGCGTATATCTGGTGAAAGTTATTGATACTAGTGCAAAGGCTTTTATTTTAAATCTTATCACAAAATTAATACCACATATGTGGCAATGACCTGAGAAGTATATGTAGACTCGGTGACACTCGGTGTCAATAAATTTACGAAGTTATTTTGGTTCTCATTTGTTTGAGCAACAAAATATATTATCACGTTTGACTTAAGTGATGACTAATATAACATAAAACCCAGAAAAATTTCCTAATGAGAAATGCATACCTGATACGTATTGGTATATACATACGTATGGATTTTTCAATTAAATTGTTTTTAAATGATTTTATTGATTCAGGTATAAAAATCAAAAGTAAAAAATTCGATATGAAAATATCTCCAGAACTTGTTTTCTCGAATAGGTATTTTAATCATGTGGGTAAATTTTCGAGATGCGTTCTATAAAGTGAAACGGAGAAATTTATTGATGCCTTGTGATTTATACTCACCCGCAAATTATAACATAAATATTAAGTGGATATCAAATTTAGCTAGTCCCACAAAAAAAATATCAACTAGAAGAAAAATACGTCCTGTGATATTTAATGTTTAACTTCAATATACGAGTTGAGGTAATAAATTTCCAATATGTTCAGTCTGGAAAAAAGGCAACAGTCTTATCTGTCTATACACTTTCAAAAAATTAGTGAATTCCTTTGTTTTTCTGGATTTATGCAAATAGCGGGCTACACACGGACGTTGATGTGTTAATACATCCTGCATCCAAAAACGCGCAACCAAAAAACGTGCAAGCAGATTGCGTACTCACGTTCGAACAAAACCATAGTTTAGGCCAAGCTACAGAGATTTTTTCATGTAAAAAGTGTTAGAAAAAAACCAGCTGCGCCATTGTTTGTAAAATATTTCCATATGATATAGTGATATGTTTTTCACTATCAGAGTAAACGTGATGGTGTTAATAGACTAATTGTAGAAAATAAAAAGACGAAGAAAATGAGAAGTGGGACGACTCGATCAGACCCTTAGTTTGAGAGGAAATCGGAACAAACCGGCCAAAATGCAGTTTTTTCAAAATTTCTTAACTCGCTTATTTTTTGAGTTGTAGCGTAGAACCTTCTGCCACTATTAGCTATTGATATAAACTTAATTTGTGCGAAGATCAGAAACTGTCTGTTTCATAATTTTTAATCTGTGGCCATTTGATTATGTTACTATGCAATTTTCCAGAAGACCTGAATGCGACAGGTATGGTCCGATTTCAATTTACTAAAAAGATTTTGAAAGTAGAATTCTCATAGTTCAAAACGTTCATCTTAGTTTTTCATAAAAACGCTGAGAAATAAGTTAAAAATAAAGCTGAACATGACAAAAACAGCCAAGCCCTTGAGAGTAGTTGAAGAGTGGGGGTTTACAATTATTATCTGACAACGTTTAGAAATTACTGTCATGTTCAAAATGCCGACGCTTTCGAATGTCATACTTCTCCTTGCCTGCTGCTCTACCCCCACTCTTCAACTACTCTCAGGCGCTCGGCCGTTTTTCGTCATGTTCATCTTCATTTTTAACATATTTCTCAGCGCTTTTATGAAAAACCAAGATGAACGTTTTGAACTATGAGAATTCTACATTCAAAATCTTTTTAGTAAATTGAAATCGGACCACACCTGTCGCATTCATGTCTGCTGGAAAATTGCATAGTAACATAATCAAATGGCCACAGATCAAAAACTATGCATCGGACAGTTCCTGACCTTCGCACAAATGAAGTTTATATCAATA
The DNA here is from genome assembly GCA_030704885.1 of Cynegetis impunctata. Taxonomy (NCBI): domain Eukaryota; kingdom Metazoa; phylum Arthropoda; class Insecta; order Coleoptera; family Coccinellidae; genus Cynegetis; species Cynegetis impunctata. The sequence goes on along the minus strand of JARQZK010004466.1, from coordinate 66,652 downwards.
ACTAATACTGGCCGGAGGATCTACGGTACAACTCAAAAAATAACCGAGTTAAAAATTTTTGAATAAACTGCATTTTGGACGATTTTCTCTCAAACTAACTTCTCATTCTCTTCGTCTTTTCCATTTCTACAATTAGTGTATTGACACCATCACGATTACTTCGATAGTTTCATTTTTATAAGCAAAAAACTAAAAAAAATGCGATTTTTTTCATTAAATTGTTAATAACAAAGTTATAAATAATAAAGTCGAGTGAAAAACATATCACTATATCATATGGAACTATTTTACAAACAATGAAGCAGCTGGTTTTCTTCTAACACTTTTTACACAAAATGCTCCCTACAAATCTCTGTAGCTTGGCCTAGTTATGAATGTTTAACTCTTGTGATAGTGGCGTGCACTTATGCTCTCGAAAAGAAAAATAGAAATAAAAATGAAGATTAACCGCAACCACTGCTTCAAGAATGCACAAACATCGGTGAATCGCCTCCACACGTTGAGAGATGCACGTGTTCATTTGAATGCGCATTCAAAAATTCAAGCGATTCAGAATTCATCAACGCGGCGTTCATCCGGAGTGTGCATTCAAAATCGTTGTTATTTTTGCATCCACATTAACGTTATTGGTTGCACGTTCTTGGATGCACGTTGATGTGTTAAGACATCAACGTCCGTAGGGACCTTTTCGGAACCCTCACTGTATCTAGATGATCGTTGAATGAAAATTTCATACAAACCGTTGAAAATAAAGAAGATCGAATGATGATTCATCAAAATATCATGGAAGTTATACCTATTCATTTATTCAATGTATGATATTGAAAGGCACTCACTAATGAGTTTTTCAATTCAATTTTAACAACTAATATCACGTTACACTCCAGGCGAATGAAAGCTAGACAAAAAATATGTAATAACCACGACTCTTTTGCTAGGCGTGAGCGTCAGATATATTCGTATATAAGTATTTGTTCAGCCGTGCGAATCGTAATACCACTATAATAATTCTTTTAATTGCTATCAAACGTTGTTAATTTATTGTTATTTTATTATTGCAGAATTAGTTCTTCATTAGAAGTTGAGGATAGCGGTGATGTAGTCAAGTAAGTACCAGTGTTTGTATATTATTATAGTGAGATATGCTCTATATATTCATATAAATTAAATCAGGGATCGAAATTCATTATAAAGGAAACAAAATGAAATTTTTAATTATTGTTTATCAACTTTTCTGATAAAATGAGTGCCATTGTTCCCATTTCTTTTTGATTTATTGGATTTAAGAATTAACAATGATCCTGCATAATCTACAATAAGATCTAGTACCATTATCGATGCAGTTTTTACGACACACTTAGATAAAATTGAATAGCAAATATATGTGTTCCAGTTTAGTTATAACTAACCAATCATACTTAAAAATGTACTGATCGAGTTCGAGAAGTTTTTATTTTTATACGAATTAAAAATGAAATATTTATTTAAAAAAAAATTAAAGTTTATTACCATGCCTCCATTTATATTTTTCATTCATTTAACTACTCGCAAATGTTGGTATTTTTTTCATTGTGCCCGTTATTTAATATATAATATATGTCCCATGACTCCACATTTGTTTCAAATGGCAACTTAGAATGATATTTAGTAGTCATGATTAAAATTTGTCAGAAATTTAAACATATATTTATCTCTCTATACCCATAAGAGTAAATTCACTTAATTTTTTCGCTTTCTATATAAATTGCACTTTCATGAGTGTTTATGACCTGTACGTGAATAATTACTTTGACATTGATAATAACGATATTGCCGGTGCATGAAAATGGCATGTACAGCTGTAGGTACAGCTAAAAAAAATGAAAAAAGATGAATAAATCTTAATCCGGTATTTTGTTAAGTGAGGACTTCAAGATTCCAATGTCGTTTCTCCATATTTCATTCAAGTTGAATCTAAAATGCAAGATGTTGATTTATGTATTTACAAACTTCATTGTTCATCTACTGAATTCAATGTCACATGGGACATTTTTAATTCGAACCGAAGTTCTACACTTCCACTCTAGACAGTTTCGGTATTAATGAGAGAAACTTAAGTTTCATTTAATTTTACTTTCAATTTTTTTAAAGAATTTGACAATCTCTGTTTAATAGAGGTACAGAAAATAATGCATTACTAACAATTTCTCATAGCCTTTTATATACCTACGTCTTAAAATCATGAATGGATCTCCTTACAAAATTGACAAATGAAATTTCTGTTCCTGCCACATTTTTTCAAAATTCAAAACAATACCAAATATTCAAAAAACATGAAGTGAATGATCTCTTCAACATTATGGACCTTTTTTTTATCCATAGGCGCGAAGTAGTAAGGGGCGCCAAATTGCGAAAAAACAATTTCGAGCGAAAAACATTATTTTTAAAATTGCCTTTTAAAAGGTTACCCGAAATAACATGAAAATTGAAATAAAAAAATAGAACTGAGCATAGCGGCATGGCATCCCCGTTTCCAATTTAATTGTATAGCAGTCAGGTTTTTTTTTATTAATCACTTGATTTGATTCCAATAAAATTGCTATATTCACTCGACATCTATGTTTTGAGCTATCAACTCATTATCAAGAGATTCATAAATGTTTTGAAAATGCAACAATTTATATATTCATAGTTATGCTTCAATGAGTAGAGGTTAATGGCGTAGCGATAAATATTCAGGGGGGTCAAATTAGATAAAAATCAGAAAATGATAATATAAATGTTCAATATTGTTGAATTTTCTCCATGCAAAAGGAGTGGGGAGGCATTTGTACCCAAAACACTCCACGTTACTATCTGAATGTTGGATAGTTAACACCACAGAAAGCCGAAAAATAAGAGATGAAAAATTTTCTTACACAGCGATTATAACATTACGAAGTGACAAAAATCCTAGTTACGCTAATGACGCTTATCTTATACTATTTTTGATATTTCATAAAAATTTACAACTTTTTAATTTACTTAGCAGAAAAATCCAAGCGTTTGTTTTCATTAGATTCCATAGATTTTTGGTACCATTTTAAGTAAGTAAGTAAGTAATTTTTCAATTACAATGGGAAAATATCAGTACAAGATATATATTTGTATTCCTATAATTCATTGTAGAAGGCTATCATAGTATGAAAATATTCATTTTATATGAAAATATTTTGCCAGAAACAATAACTAGCTGGATATCCTCATTCAACAACAAAAAAGGCGTGAGTACTGAAAATAGATCGAGATTCAATTTGAACGGAATAGTCACCACGAAATGAAGCCCGTTAGAGAAAAACTTCAACCCTCTAACTCAATGTACAGTAGCTATGGGGTTCGGCAATATCTACGTAAAAATGGCAGCGGTTGGAAAAATTTAACCAAATTTCGCATCGTGCTGCAACGAAAATAATCACCATGAAAGGTACCAATTTCAGCATATTTGACTCGATAGGAGCAGCTGAAGATGCCAATATGTACCGAGAAATATATATATATATATATATATATATATATATATATATATATATATATATATATATATATATATATATATATATATCAGTGGCGTAGATAGCTTTTTGCGATGGGGGAGGGGGATATGACTTTGTGTAAAATTCCATAAGTTTTTCGTCTAAGTTTCATTTGTTGATAAAAATAATCTTTCATGTAGTATAAAATAAGCAGAAAAAACTTTTCAGGCTTAACATCGCCTTGACGAATTAGATATTTCTTCCATACTTTCAACTAACCAGAGCAGCAGGTGTGGCAGTAAGAAAAATTTTGATAAAACTTGTCAGTTTTAATGAATTTATCAGCTGCTTTGTCAACTTCGTATAAATCATGCTTGAACACCGAAAATCTTTTTAATATATTTAGTCTAGTCAAGGAGGCCTTGGTAGCCCAGCGGTGAGGTGTATCGCTTGTAAAGAGAGGATTGTGGGTTCGAGTCCCACCTTGCTCTTGAATTTGTCCGGAATTTAGAAGTTCAAAAATTAATCTGTTGGATAATGACTTAGATTCAAGCCCAATGGCCGTTCGGAACCGGCATTAAACTGTAGGTCCCTGATGGAGTTAATAAAAATAGTCTAGTCGACAAGTGCTTATTTATTCAACTTTTTTCAGCAGTTTCGGAAAAATGAAAGAAAAATGTTATTCGATTTGTAGCATGTAGATGCTTTTTGAGAATATTAAAAATTCGGAAGCGAAAATTGTGAAAGTTATAAACAACATACCTACTGAAATAAAGGATATTGGTTTTTTGCCAATATGTAAAAAAATAATTTAGATTTTTGAAATCTGAAGAAAGATTCAAAATGAAGAAGAAATTTTCCAAAAGAAAAACTTCCGGAACTGTAGAGTCAATATTCATAATTTTCTCATAGAGGTAAAAATACGGCTGAGAAGGGGTAACTTCGTTTGGGTCACGACCATTTAGGACACTTCAACAATAAACATTATTTAAACATATAAAATATGAAAAGTTACTGAATCGGTGAATGAACAATAATCCGGCGATAATAGAAATTTTTCTATTAGTTATGCAATAGTTAATTCACAATTTTTTGGTGTTTTAACATGAAAATTGTGATAACTGTTCAAGTATAGATCTGAGATTTTTTCATTCTTGGAGCTATTAAAGTTAATCCCTGTTGAAAAAAAAAATTTCATTTTTTTATTAACAATTTACGTAGTTTAGAAAATCAAAATGGAATTTTTTTAATGAATTTAATGGTCCGTTTTTTATTATCGGAAGCTACATGGAAATGGTTGTTTTCCTATTGTTTAAAAAATTGTTATAAATGAATGCGTTGTTTATAAGAGAATCAGGAGAAAAAGTTATGATTAGAGTGTTTAATTTTGCAACTAAGTAAATTGTTAGTAAAAAACGAAAAAATTGAATTTTTTAACGGGGATCTATTCTGAGATCTTTCGAAACTATCTCCAAGTAAGGAAAAAAATATCAGATTTATAGTTTAACAGTTAATACACTAACAATATTCTTGTTCAAGCAGCAAAAAACTATTGCATAACTAATGTGCGAAAAATAGCGATAAAAATTTGTTGTCGCTGGATTATTGTTCATTCTCCTATCCAGTAAGAACCTGAAATTTTTAATTCCTTAATTTACATATTTAATATAGTTAAATAATTTTGGTTCGATATTTTCATCCATGTTATTAATAAATGAAATGGTTTTCGGGAATGTTTACCACCTGCATATGTGTTTCAAACTTCCAAAGAATTGTAGATAGATGTTCTCAAAGTTTTCAAAAAAAAAAGAGAAGAAAAGTCCTCGAAACGTTGGCAAAGTATTTGTAATTGGCAGCAAGTCCACATTCCCGAAAACCGTTTCATTTATAGTTGAATAATGTTTATTGTTGAGGTGTCCCAAATGAGCTTGACTTGCGTAAGCCAGATTACATGCTTTTGGCCGTATTTTTACCTCTCTGAGAAAATTATAAATATTCATTCTACAGTTCCGGGAGTTAAAAATTTCCTCCTCTTCTTGTATCTTTATTTTGATATCAAAATATCTATTAGTTTTTGAGATATTTGAAAAAACAAACTGTTTTCTTTTTCTTTCAGTAAATTGTTTATCACTTTTACAATTTTCCCGAACGGAACTTAATTTTTTTCAAAAAGTATCTGCATGCTATTTGCTCATATTCTTCCGAGACTGATGGAAAAAGTTGAACACAAAAGCACTTGTAAACTAAACTGTATTCTCATGATTAGTAAATCTTTCTCCGAGATTCATAATGTAGAAGTCCAGCCATCGCAAGAAAATTTTTACTAACCCGACAATTTTTATTAACTTCAAAATATGGAGTAATTAAATTGATAATCAAATCCAAAATTTAGTCCTATTTTTCAAAGCGCTCATATTTCGATATCTACTCTACATTAAAAAATATTCGAAATATTAAATATTCATTGAAAATCCTCTATGAGCAGAAGTCACGCTCCTCGAATGTAAACAGGAATTTAATCGGTCACTAGGACCAAAAAACGTGTTCGAAAAAGCTTACATGTAAAATTTTATGTACGAAGGAAGAAGTCAACCAAAACCTCATCGCACTTCTTCTCTTTCTAAATTTTATACTACCTATACTATTGAACAAAACTGCTTTAGATATAATACTACAACATTAAACAAAAGCTCGAGCACATTTGTTTAATAGTAAGTATAGTATACAATTCAGAAAGAGAAGTGCGTGGAGATTTTGGTTGACTTCTTCTTTTCGAAATGAAAATTTTCCATTAGAGCCATTTGGACTTTTTAAACACTTTTTTGCTCATAGTGACCGATTAAACTTACTAATTCAACATTGAATGAAATATGCTCCAAACTAATAGTTACATTATAATGTTAAAATTATGTCCATTCCTGATTGGTCGGCCTGTTCGAAGCGCGAAAATTATACAATACTCAATTGCACAGCCGTCAGCCGTCACAAAAACATATCTAGGTGTTTTTTTTATAATTGCACATACATAAATAGCAGAAGAGGTGCTAGTGCTTAGTAAATTTCATGTAAAGGTACTTAAATACGTACATAGATAGAAAGACCTTTATTAAGTTAAGATAATATTTATGAAATAATGCAGGTAAGTCCAATGGCGCAAAATGCATCTGATGTATGATTTTTTGTTGATAATATACTTCCGGTTGTACCGGAAATAGACCCTAAGTCGCATATTTCAAATAGGATACCTATATATTATTACATTTTTGGATTCTACTTGAGATTCTAGGCAGATTCTATGCATCATATCCTATACCTTAGTCTAAGCGTTTTTAACATATTCAGGTTTATATGTCAAAAACGACGATTGCAAACCCTAAAATAATTATCAATTGTTTCTATAAGGAAGCCTCTTTTACTTACTTTGGGTTAGATTCCTTGTTGAAAAGGACCTACTTTAATAGATTTTGTATAATATTTGGATAACTAATCATACAGAGTGTTCAAAAAATAAGATCTAAAATGAGATTGAGAAAACTGACAAAAATCAATTTTTTTAAATGAAAACCCCCCATTTTTCTCATTTTGTAATATTTAGCATTTAAAAAGAAGTTTTTTATAATTCGTTTAATAGTATTTGGTGATGGTTTTTGTTTATGAGGATGTCGGGTCGCTAATGTATTACATGTTCTTGAAATAACTTTATCACATTGTCTATAAATAATGAATAAGTTTAAATAATCTTCGTTTGTATAATTTAACCGGTGAGCCATTACGATGATTTGAAATGTCAAATACGATCGTGGCTATCCTAGATCTAATTGTTTAACGATTAAATGCAAAATCGCCATATAAAAATATTAAATTGGCAATATTTCGAAAACTTCAAATTTTAGGTATAGTGAACCTCATACAAAGTTAACTTCCTTTCAAATGCTAAATACTACAAAATAAGAAAAATGGGGGGTTTCCATTCGAAAAAATTGATTTTCGTCAGTTTTCTCAATCTCATTTTATATCTTATTTTTTTGAACACTCTGTATGATTAGTATACAAATATTATACAAAATCTATTAAAGTAGTTCCTTTTCAACAAGAAATCTAACCGAAAGTAAGTAAAAAAGGCTTCCTTATAGGAACAATTGATAATTATATTAGGGTTTGCAATCGTCGTTTTTGACATTAAAACCTAAATATGTCAAAAACGCTCAGACTTAGGTATAGGACATGATGCATAGAATATGCCTTGAATCTTAAGTAGAATTCAAAAATGTAATAATATATAGGGTATCCCATTTAAAATAAGCGACTTGGGGTCTATTTCCGGTACAACCGGAAGTATATTATCAACAAAAAATCATACATCAGAGGCATTTTGCGCCATTGGACTTACCTGCTAAATTTCTTGAATATTCTCCTTTTAGTTCAAAAGATATTTACTTGGTTCCATACTTTATCCCAACCCTGTATATATATATATATATATATATATATATATATATATATATATATATATATATATATATATAATATATTATATATATATATATATATCAAAAATTTTTCGAAAATCGTCGTCTAGGCGGTCTAAAACGGATGCTTTTCTTCGATACACTGCAATAGTATGTATTTTATGGGATAAAATACGATTAAAAAGGGAACTAATAAGAAACAGAGATATTCTAATATTCAATCTTGCATGATTTATTCAGTAAAAATTATTATTAAGAGGAAATTTTCTTACCTTCATTTCACGGTAAAAGATTGAATTTAGTTGATACAACGGAACATAGTTCAGCAGTCGTCAAATCTTGATATCCTCGTTCACTGAGTTTGGAAATTTACTGTAATGAATATTAATGTATGAAATCTTTCAGTTCAATACCTTACGAAGCCACGAACTATTTTGAGAATAGCGATATGGACATATTCTGAAATAGCTTACAGATAACCTTTATCAATGAAAAAATACATCACTATAAAAACCAAAACATGAACTGAGCATTACATTTTATCTGGAGTTATTGATTAGGTGTAAATAATGATAAATATGTATATAATGTAACACAATTGAAAAATTTTTAAAAACTTATTGGGTTAAACTTTTCGAATCTTTAGCTGTTTTATCAGTTTTGTACACTAATTAGAAATTTATCTATTCTGGGATGACCTAGATAACAATTGGTTTATGAAAGGACAATAGCTATAGTCGTTTAAATGGATTACCATTTTAAACGTTGTTCTACTTTCACAACTTTTTAGAACTAACTTTATACATAAAAATGCATACTTTTATTTAAAAAAAAGTTAAACTACCAACAATAGTTTAATATATAACTGTTCTCTAGACATAAATTTTGTTCGAACTGTTCTCCCTTGTTCCTAATGAACGTCTGGCACCTCTTTCTTACTTCAGCCGTTACGGTAGCTAGATATTTGTTGAAGCAGAAATATTTCTCTTTTTGCTCAACCAAAATGTGATTTTAATACCATTTATTTGAACAAAAGTTAAACTAATAACAATAAATTAAAACATACCTTCTCTCTTGTTGTACATTTGTGTTGCAAAAGAAATATTTTTCGAACAAAATGTGCACCAAGAGAGCAGACAGGTATAAAATTATTATAAGTAGTAACTTTTGTTCGAATAAACGATCATAAAATCATATTTTGATCGAACAAAAGAGAGAAATATTTCTGCTTCAACAAATAAGTAGCTACCGTAACTGCTGTAAGAAAGAGGTGCCAGACGTGCATTAGGAACAAGGGAGAACATTTCGAACAAAATTTATAACTAGAGAACAGTTATATATTAAATTATTGTTAGCAGTTTAACTTTTGTTCAAATAAACGATCATAAAAATAAAATTATTTTCCTCACAAGCCCGAACAATTTCCGTCTTTCTGAAGGAATATCCGCAATTTGAAGACATTTTTTTTATCAATGTGTAGCATACCGTTAGAAATTTAATTGAGTAAAGAAGTTTTAAAAGGAGAGTGAAGCTCTCAATTATTGTTAATTTTTTCAACATTGAATTTTTAAGTTGATTCATTTTCACAAAATCTCTAATTTTGTGGAATAAAAATCCTCATCTGCGGCTTTCGTAACAACAGTTGTAATAAAAACTATTAACTATTCGAACAAGCACTCAATACAGAATATTCAGGCGTAAAAATTGGGCTTTTACAAGTATTTGAAAAAAAATTCAAAAAATATTATCTCCTTAACCGTGAGTCTTAGGACCTTGGGCCCAAATAGAAAAGGTAGCAACACTACCCCAAAAAATTTTGTTGCTTCATGTGCGAACACCCTGTATATACATAAACATTTAAATTATATCAATCAAATTATTTTATTATTATTGTTGATGCTGTCTATTTCTATCATACATGTATTGTAGGCCTGAAGAATCTACAAAAGAGTTGAATTTGAACCTGTTAGCTCTCCTTTGAGAGAACACAATCAGTCATAAATAGTATAAACATTAAAAGAAAGCACTGAATAGAAATCAATGCCTTGTTACACATATTAAAAATGGTTGCAAAAACTAGAACAGTAATATAAGTGAGAACTTGAAAAAAAAAATGGAGGCTATTAGTATGTCATTTATGTCAAACTTAAATGAATGATTTTTATTCATAGAAATTTTTAATGATATAAGCATTCTTAACATTTCTATTTTACGTCATATATATATATATATATATATATATATATATATATATATATATATATATATATATATATATATATATATATATATATACTAATTTGAGTCGCAGCAACGCGTGACCTGGCAGCTAGTCATCTATAAAAACTGTCAATATTTTCTACATTAAAACGTCATTTTCTATCATCTTTTTTTCATTTTTGATATATTTTTCGTATGTTTATGTTAAAAGTAAATTGTTCAATTTGAGGTATTCACTAGAATTTGTAAATTGAGTTTCATTGATTCGTTTGATATTTACGTTGTTTGAGAAATAAAACTCGTTCAACATTTAGTAAGAGGATATATTGAGCTGCGTCAAGATGAAAAATTCGACAATTATTGCCGAATATGGATGTGTGATAGATATGACGTCGTGTATGCTTAGGATAGTTATTCCATGACATTTATTTAGCAACCTATAGTAGGAAGGAAATGCTTTCTAATCTAATCTCAATAGAAACTGCCTACGCACATTCCCCCCTCACTGATTGGAAGAAAAGTTTTTTATCTTTTTTTTGTACACCTCTCGTACACCTCATACTTTTCTTCCTATACAGCAAAGTACTTTTCAAACCCCTCAATGTATACTTAAGTAAGATGTAAACAATGAAACTGTCGTTTTTTTCTAGAACACTTTGACTAAAAAATTTTTTTGTTTCAAGATGCTCAGATACGATTTTCGACTTTAGAATAAAAGTACCACAAAATATCTCCAAAAAAACTTAAAAAGCGAATGTTACGTATTCAAAGCACAGTTTGAGAATAACTTTAGCATCTCTATTAATAGACGCTGGTGGAGATATTTCAGTTCTTGAACAGCATCAGGAAATTAACAAATATCGTAGATAGAAGAATCTAACACAAAAAACAATTCATAATGGCAACTACTATATAACTTAAACTTGATCATAATTAATCAAGCACTCCTAGAAGCCATCACTATGTGCTTAACAAAAATATTACAAACAAGCAAGCTCTCATTCAATAACTATCTTCTTCAAATGGAACTGCACATTCGATATAAATATAAAGGCCAGTTCAGACGCTACCTTCTGCACAACATTCTGTATGCACAGTCTTAAGACGGAATGAGAGCGTCAACATGATGCAGACATATCTGTATATTTCGCACTGGCATCGCCGTGGAAGAGGTACTACTCTGGTCAATTTTGGCATGCTGCCTTGTTGAGAAAAATAAAAGATTGGAACGTCTCAAAAGTACCCGGCATTCAAAGTGGTCGTGGAAGTGGCTTCCAAAAAGGCAGCACTTTTCCCATATTGAATTGCTGCGTGAAATACGTGATGAACCTAATGATTGACAGAACTACTTGAGAATGGACAAAGACACGTATACTTATTTATTGGAATTAGTCTAATAAATTCTGTCAAAAACTCCTGAGTACATTGCCGAACGTCAGCCCTTGTCGATCAAAGTAAACAAATATATACAAAGAAACTGATGAACAAAATGAATCGGAAAACGGAGCTACCGTCTACATGCAGCGACTTCTGCACAGTTCCAGGATATCTATGCCCTCTAAAAGATTGTGCAAAACGTAGCGTCTGGACTAGCCATAACAAATAATTCTAAAATATAAACAGCACAATTTGTACTTACTTATTATCGTATGTTTTCAAATTTGTTGTTTATACCATCAAAAAAAATACCATCCCGTCTCATGATAAATCTCTTTTGTTACGTAATTGTCATGATAATGAAATTAAAAACAATCGAAATCATTGCAAATTATGTTGCAGCAATCATTTGGTAATATCAAATTTGATTGAGAAAATTACAACAAGTATTGTAAGATAATTTATGAAATCAAAAAATAGAAACGCTTCCCTATATTTTTTATGTGTGTCTTATTTTTTCAATGTTATCATAATTATGTAGAATCAAAGCATAAATATTCAAAATTTGCAAATTGAGCAGGAAATTCATGGCTATAAATATTTATGAATATACTCAATTTTAATATTCATATCTATTCGATATAAACCTTCTAATTAATTAGAAATCAGTGGAGTGCTACCAATAATTATAAGAAACTAAAAAATCAATAAGCATTCAGCACTTAAAAATATATATGATTTTATGATACAACTTCAAGAGAAATAATGTCTCCAATTCAAGTAGATATGATTTAAACTCAACGACAATATTTTAAAGGTTGAAAAATATTATATCAATTATATTTTTTTCTGTAATATCTGATAAAGGAAAACATAATGTTTTCAAGTAGTTATCATCAACCAAATGTTTTTTTTCAATGGGCTATACAATTTATATTCCTGTTATGAAACAATCCCAGATTCAGGAAGTTGATGAATGTTTCATTATGTGTGAGAGTACATTAATTTATTTCATTGAATAATCAAATTTGTAGATCTTTATGAATCACATATCTGATAAATGAAGCTGTAAATTGAATAATTGAAATCTTACAAAACTTTGTGATTGAAAAAAAACTGATTAAAATGTTTACAAAAGTTGTGGCAAATAATTCAAAGAAGATAAAAAATAAATCACCATTACGATGCGAAAGATAATGATTTTTTCGAAACAAAATACTTTTATGACAATATTTCAAAACTACTATATATAAATATAAGTGAGATCTATCTCAAGGTGTATTATATTTTATTTAACCAATTATATTTATAAAATTTCAATTTTTTTATCTTCCCTAATATTTTGAATATTGACTAAAAATTTTTATTTTCTTACTAAAATCACATTTGAATTGATTAAACATCAAGAATTTATTATGCCATATCAAAAAAAATGGAAAAACTGTCAATTTATAGATGCATTGTTTCAAAAATTAAAATATATCTTACTGATATCTAGTATTCATTTATAAAAGGTACTCACGCTGAAATTCCGCTAAAATAGGATAATTCAATGAAACTATAAACTTATGGTTCCACAACACGATAACAGGGGTACGTTCCCACACGTGGTTCACTATATTCAATATGAAAGCAAGAAAGCGAATATCCAATACAACTTCTTGATTTGGATATATACTAACTAAAATTAACCTGCTGAAAGTTCAAGGATTGAATTGTTGTTAATATGTATAGATACCAGGCTCTTAAATGTTGTTTTTCTCGATTTCATGTTAAGTACGGTGAAAACAAACGCATCCGGTCTTAAATTACTAAAATCATGGCCCTGAGACGAGAAAACCCTTGACGAAAGTACGTGTATTATTTCAGGAACGTCAACCAGCTCTTTCTCTGATATTCCATATATTGTGTATGCATCCGATTCTGTAGTAAAAACTCATTCGATTAATGTCTGAATCATTTTCACTAAAATACATAAATATAATTTTAACATATATTGTATAAAATAATTTTTACTACAGAAACCAATTTTTCTGTATTTTTTACATCTATAGACATCATATTTAAATATATATATATATATATATATATATATATATATATATATATATATATATATATATATATATATATATATATATATATATATATATATATATATATATATATATATATATATATATATATATATATATATATATATATACATATACAGGGTGATTCACGGTGGATGGCACATTAGACGTTTCTGCTGAACCATACAACGGATCACTTTGAAAATTCAATGGAGTGCATAGTCGGACATTCTCTACCCAAGTAAAATATTTTCCGTAATGCGGTGTTGCCATTTCTATTAGAAAAAGTAGCAACTTTGATTTTTCAAATGAAACCATCTGTATATTATATTATTTTTAGAATCTCCAACATTTTCCCAACAACTTTTTATAATATTTCCCTATACCTATCTGTTACCGTTTTCGAAATAAAAATTATTTTCAATTTTTTTCGTCGGAAATCAAGACCTCTAAAAACTCTGATATCTTTGAGCTAAGAAATACAATGATATCAAAATTTCGGTTTGAGTTTGTTGATGCTTGGGGCCTTGCTACACTTCAGCCTAATATCCGTTATTTCAATAGACGGTGGTCAAAAAATACAGTTATTTCGTTAGCTTGATAAAGTGACTATAAGTTGGTTATTTCGAATAGAATACCCTGTATATTATTGAAAATTCGGAAAGCTCCTAGAATTTCCTTTTTATCTATTTACATACATATACCTAACTAGTCAAGTTTCGGACTTATGAGCACATATTTGTGAAAATGTTCCTTGAACATGGTATCCCCTTGGTATTTGCTAAGCACATTATTACTATTTGACAGTAACGTTGTGACAATCTACTAATAATATCGACACTTAAATCACTTCAGAAGTTGAAAATACCTTCAGAAACGATGGAAAAAATTTATTTAAGTGAAGTTCTTATGAATTTGTTTATTATTTTAGGACAGTGTGATAAAATTTTCAGCAGGACATGTGGAAAGTTCAATGAAATGTATTCGAATCTTCCGCCCATGAACCTCAAGAAATTTAATCGAATTCAGAACAGTTGAGTTTCTGAAAGTATTTCCAACTTCTGAAGTAATGAAAGTGTCGTTATTATTAGTAGATTGTCACAAGGTTACTGTCAAATAGTAATCATGACATGGTTAGCAAATACCAAGGGGATACCATGTTCAAGGAACATTTTCACAAATAAGTGCTCATAAGTCCGAAACTTGACTAGTTAGTAGGTATAGGTATGATATATGTACATAGATAAAGAGGAAATTCTAGCAGCTTTCCGAATTTTAAATAATATAAAGGCTATTCCATTTGAAATAACCAACTTATAGTCACTTTTTCAAGCTAACGAAATAACTGTATTTTTTCTATTGAAATAACCGAGTGTAGGAAGCCCCCAAGTATCAACAAACTTAAACCGAAATTTCGATATCATCGTATTTCTTAGCTCAAAGATATCAGAGATTTTAGAGGTCTTGATTTCCGACGAAAAAAAATGAAAATAATTTTTATTTCGAAAACAGATAGGTATAGGGAAATATTATGAAAAATTGTTGGGAAATTCTTGTAGATTCTAAAAATAATATAATATACAGGTTATTCCATTTTAAAAATCAAAGTTGCTACTACTTTCTAATAGAAGTGGCAACACCGCATTACCTTAAATATTTTAGTTGGGTAGAAAATGTCCGACTATGCTCTCCATTGAATTTTCAAAGTGATTCGTTGTATGGTTTAGCAGAAACGTCTAATGTGCCATCCACCGTGAATCACCTTATATATATATATATATATATATATATATATATATATATATATATATATATATATATATATATATATATATAATAAGTTAGGAATGAAAAAACACACCTCTCACAACTCCAAAGGTTTTTAAATGTTTATTTAATTGCTACCGGTTTCGCGAAATTTCCTTCGCATCCTCAGGCACAGATGGCTGTGAGAGAAATATTCAAAAATGAAGAATTGTTATTTGTATTTTGTATATGCTTATATTTGTTTTATACTTAAACGACCCATTATTGTATCCGTCCAAAACTTCCATTTTATATTGTGCTTATTTTAATTTTTGACACACAAAGTTTGACATGTCTTGAATTTGACCCCTGTGGTCCACTGTAAGTCATGATAGTTTGTATTTTACATTGCTCTTCATTTTTGAATATTTCTCTTACAGCCATCTGTGCCTGAGGATGCGAAGGAAATTTCGCGAAACCGGTAGCAATTAAATAAACATTTAAAAACCTTTGGAGTTGTGAGAGTTGTGTTTTTTCATTCCTAACTTATTAACTATGAATTCACATATGGATTTTAACACTTCATATATATATTGATATATATATATATATATATATATATATATATATATATATATATATATATATACATACATACACATGTGTTCCAGAATAACGTCAGAAAATTTCGAGAGGTTATTCCTGAAGACATTTAAAGAAAAAAGTTCCTATCAATGTAGGTCCGCAAATGCTTCCTTACTGAAATACAGGATGTTAAAGTTTGAAAAAAAAATGTAATTTTTTTAAACATCTTCGAAACCACGAAAGCTATCAAAATGAATTTTGAAACATTTTTATAGCTTTACAAGCTCTATACACTAAGTGTTTTAATTTTTTCTAAAACTGTTCAGAGCAGAGAATACAGTGGTACCGAGTTTCAATAGCCCATGTTTTTGATGGAAGGCAGTATTGGCAAATAGAAAAGAGATAGGCAATGAATTTGAAGTCTATTGAATTAATTTTGTCTCTTGCTTCAATTTGATATTCTCAAGCTATTTCTTTTTGAAGAAATAAAAAAAGCGAATACTTATATTGTTACTCAAAATACTAAATCTAAGTTTGACATAAGTTCGGCATTACGATAGCGAGTAGTCAAGGCTACCACATTTTTAATTTTTAAATACTTTTTTCAGGAAAATGTTTTGAAGGAATTATGCTTAATTATCTTGAAAACGCTTGAGAATATCAAATTGAAGCAGGAGACAAAATTAATTTCAAAAATTCCAAATATATTGTTTCGCATATTTTTACCCCGAGGCGAAGCTAAAGGGGTTATAGTCTCACGACAAAAAGTTGGTAACTGGCCCGATTTCAAAAATTCCAACGGATATCGATAAAACACATATGATTTCATTAGGGAATTTGAATTCCCAATTTTTACCAACGAAGAATAGAAAAATATAGCGTTTTTACCCCGAGGTGAAGCTAAATTATCACTACAAAAAGTTGGGATCTGGTCCGATTTTAAAAATTCCAACGGATATCGATGAAATACATATGATTTCATCAGAGAAGTTTTGTTCCCAATTTTTTTTCCGAATGTCGATATGTACGAATTCCTACAAAACATGCGTCGAAGAGCTCTGTGTGCCACGGTAACCAAGCGACGTGAATAGCTTAAGCTTGATTCTGCGTCTGTGTCGGCTTCCCATCCATAGAGATATCTTATCAATTTGATTCATAATTTGCAGCAATATGAGCCGGGATAGGATATTCAAAGTCAAACAATGAATTTTTTTGCTAAATTTTCACGGATTTTATTCGTAATATCGACTTATTGATACATTTATAGCAATTTTCCTTCATTTCAT
The DNA here is from genome assembly GCA_030704885.1 of Cynegetis impunctata. NCBI lineage: Eukaryota > Metazoa > Arthropoda > Insecta > Coleoptera > Coccinellidae > Cynegetis > Cynegetis impunctata. The sequence continues at coordinate 49,403 of JARQZK010004466.1, read as the reverse complement.
TCGTAATATCGACTTTCATTGTTATTCTTAATTTATATAATAGGTACATTCAAAAAATATCGACGACATGCACATGCGCCGAGGGATTTTATCATTCCTAGTGCTACGCAGTAGGGTGTCCTTCATTTTTATTTACCAATAATGACCTCTCTCAAAAATATGGTTAAATAAAACCTACGGTACCCACTATTGTCCGTTCCTTAACAGTTTTGGAAAAACTTCCAACAGCAGTTTATTAAGTTTAAGGAGCTATAACAATGTTATTATTATTATTATTATTTATTATTATCATTACAAAAGTTGAGAGTTAAGGTTAACCTATAAACTCAAAAATATAAACATCAAATTGAAACTAAGAAAGAATTCGAGAAGTGTTACAAACATATAAACTGAGTAACAACTCAAATGAGCTGAAATTGAAAATTAAATTTACTTTATTTAAATTTATTAACGATGAAGTTCAGACCATCTATCCAGAGAGTTCTTGAAGGAATTCACCGTTTGCGATAACACAATCTCAGAGGGAAGCCGATTCCAGATTTCGAAGACTCTGTTGGGGAGAAAGTTGCTCCTCACTGTTGTCCTGAAGTTCTCTTTGGCCAGCTTGTAGCAGTGTCCTCTCAATGCCCGATTCTGATTGTTGTGAAGTCCATTTTGATAGATTTCGCAGTTTAGAAGATATTGAAAAAATAACATTTTTTTTCAAACTTCAACACCCTGTATTTCGATGAGGAAGCATTTACGGACCTACATTCATAAAAACATTTTTTCTTAAAACGTCGCAAAAAATAACCCCTCGAAATTTTTTGACGTTATTCTGGAATATCCTGTATATATATATATATATATATATATATATATATATATATATATATATATATATATATATATATATATATATATTTATACATATAAATTATATATAATCAATCAAATTATTTTAATATTATTTCTGATGCTGTCTTTTTCTATCATACCTGGAATGTAGGCCTATAGAATCTACAAAAGATATAAAATGGAAGCTGTTTGTTCTACTTTGAGAAAACACAATCAGTCATAAATAGGTAGTATAAACATTAAAAGAAAGTATTAAATAGAAATCAATGCATTGTTACACATGTTAAAAATGGTTACAAAAACTGGAACAGTAGGATAAGTGAAAAATGGTGGAGGCTGTAAGTATGTCATAAAATTTAAATAAATGACTTTCATTCATGGAAATGTTTAATGATTCATGCATTCTGTTATCAACATTACTATTTTGCGTCAATCTTTCACGCTTTTTTTAAAATGTTCAGGTATTCTCTTGTTTACGAATGAAACTCGTAGATGAATAAGTTTTTTATATCGAGATGAAAAAAGTTTTATATATAGATAAATGTTGTTTATCTGAAGAGCATACATATAGTAGAGGTCAAAATGAGTCGATTGGACGAAATTTGTTTATATATCGAAATTTACCGTTCGCCCGTGGAAAGATTCGAAAGTTTACATACAAAAACACATTTTTGTACACTGTATGGTATTGAGTGAGAAAAATTTAATGAAATTCGACAAAATAGCATTTAAGAAGATTACTCTCCTTTCGGTAATCAAATAAACCCAAAAGATTGTAGAAGAGGTAAAACCACCCTCAACCCCTGAAATTTTTTGCAGAAGTTTCTTAGGGGTGGTAATACGGCTCTCAAATTTTTGATCGAGAAGACTGTTTAATTATTTTCATTTTGATACTATTGTAAAAATTTCGCATTCCACATAGTTTCGAAGAAAAAAAATTTCTTAAATCTTGCTATCTAGATATTCCTAGTACATGTTTAATAAAATTGTGATACAAAATTTAGTTGGCAGTGAAAACAAAGGCAAAACGCTTTTTTATAATGAATGTTCAATTTGACGACCAGTTTCATCAATACGAAGGTCAATTCGATGTAAAAAATTGAAATGCACCCTTCTTAAAATGTGTTTTTATTAACTAAAATACTCTCCTCACGGGCAAACGGTACATTTTAGTAAATAAATAAATTGAGTCCAATCGACTTATTTGGACCTCTACTACACGTGGTAGCTCTGTGTCCCACCAATTTTGGGGCACCCGATACATATATATATATATATATATATATATATATATATATATATAAATTCTTTTTTGTTATCTTTTTCAGCAATAAGAGAACATATCTTTTTTTGAAATGCCGTTTATTCAAACAGCATTCATTACAATACATGTACCAATGTAAGATTTCTCAAATCAGTGCTTTTAGGCACTGGCCTCGAGAATAACAAAATCTACTTATAATTATTTGAATCTTTTATAACCTTTGGTAAATTATTGAATGTTTTAATTGCATCTATTGGATTGTTTAAACCTATATTAATCCTTATATATGCTTGATAGATGTTATTATGGGATCTTGTTTGGTAATCATATCAACCAAAGAAAAATTCAATATTTATGTTACATTTCTGTTGATTATTAATTATTTTAGTTTGCACTGCTCTATAACTAGAATTTCCTTTAATCGACTTAAATTCAATTCTGAATATATTATGTTTGTGCTAGTGAGCAACTTGAACTTGAACAATATTTTAAGTATTTTGTTTTGTAATTTCTGTGCTTTATCAAAATTAACTTCACCACACATACCCCACACATCAGGCAAGGAATACCTAAAGTCTGCTAAAAAAAAATGCATCATAGACCTGAAATTTACTTTTCACAGACAAATAATCTCGACTTTTATATAAAGCGGATAACATTGAAACTATTTTTTCAGAGATTTTAGTAATGTGTGATGACCAGTTAAAATTTTCATCTACAATTAATCCTAATTATTTCATACACAATACTTTCTCTGCAGTTACACACTACTTATGTTAATATGTAGTTCATTAATTATTTTATTTTACTGCTTAAATACAATATATTTGGTCTTATCAATATTAATTTTTAATTTATTTGAATGCAGCCATTTAAGATAAGCATCAAGATCGTTATTCACATGTTCTGTTCTTCCGGCGTACAGCAGAACAGTATCATCTGCAAAGATGATATATCTGGCCTCCAGATTGGCAAGCTTGAGGTTGAGTACATAAAGGGAGTACAACAGTGGTCCAATATTCCTATGGCACTCCGTAAGCACTAGACAACCATTCACTACTTGTATCCTGAATCTGTACATATTGATTTCTTTGAAGTAAATATGTTTTAATTAAGCTGTACATAATACCCCCGAATCCCATTCTCAACAATTTACTTAACAAAATATCTATGCTTACCTCGTCAAAAGCTTTTTTCAAGTTGACGAACACTGCTATTATTACTTCTTTCCTATCTAACGCTCTTGAGACATAATCTATGAGATCAACAGCAGCATCAAGCGTGCTACTGTTTTTTATAAAACCATAATGAAATTTATCGGTCAATTTGTGGATATCAATGAAAGATAACATTATTTTTTTTATTGATTTTTCTAGGATTTTAGAGAATAAACTCAATAACGAAATAAGTCTGTAATTGTTCATGAATTTTTTTATCCCCCGACTTAAAGAGTGGAGTAATTTCACTTATCTCTAATTCCTGTGGATAAATTCCACTTTGGATTGTTAATCAGATGTACTAGAATACTAGAACAATATATAAAGTTATTAGAAACTAAAATGCATTCAAAAGTCCATGAGTGAATTCCAGATAGGAATTTCATCTTCTTTCATTGTATTACAAGGCAAAAAAGGTTTCATAATTTTCAGAAGATACCATGTTAAAGCCAAGGACTGACCCGGAATATCTCCAGACCTAAACCCGATTGCGCACTTCTAGGAAGTAATGAAACGACAAAACATAAAAAACAAGAGACAATTAAATGAAGGTCTCATTCAAGAGTGACACCGAGGAGATTAAATCAAGATTAATTCCATGAAGTGCTTTGAAAGTTGGCCAAGAAGAGTTTGGGCTGTAATAGCAGCAAAAAGACGAATTACTGAATATTAATGAGTTAACTTTATGAGGTACATTTTCATTGTCTTATATGCAACAAATTATAGAAAAATCCTATAGAAACCACTCATTTTATCTGCTTCAAAAATAAGTTCACGAGTATATCAATTTATATATATATATATATATATATATATATATATATATATATATATATATATATATATATATATATATATATATATATATATATATAAGTAAAAACAAGGACATTTGTTCAAAACAAATCAAATAAACACCCTAGCGGAGATCGTTATACGAGTTCACGATGCATTGAAATATTCCTACCTACCTTAGACGGTAAATGTTGGAAATGCTAAGATAATCTAACATTTACCGTTCAAGGTAGATGGGAATATTTCGATGCATCGTGAATTCGTATAACCGACTGCGTTAGGGTGATTATTTGATTTGTTTCGAAGTTGTCCGAATTTTCACTTCAATATATATATATATATATATATATATATATATATATATATATATATATATATATATATATATATATATATTGAATCATAGCTTCAATGACGAATTTGAAATATTACATACAGAAAAGAAAAGCTATATATATATATATATATATATATATAGCTTTTCTTTTCTGTATGTAATATTTCAAATTCGTCATTGAAGCTATGATTATGTTCCAAAAATTAAAGATATTTCAATAAAAACATTCTATAATGCAGAGATTTATCAAGTTTAGGTATCCAAAGGTGAAAGATATTGATATAAACTTATATCAATGCTAAAGATAAAACTACTCCCCATAATAAATCAGGTATTTATAAGCTAACTTATGGTTCATGTCCTATGGTACATGTTGGCTAAACCGGCAGAAACTTCGTAGTCAGAATATCTGAACATAGAAGAAGTTAACATAAGAAAAAAACAGATTCTACATATTCATCACACCTGCTGAAACATAATCATAGCTTGAATGACGATTTTGAAATATTACATACTGAAAAGAAAGGCTATAAACTTATTAAAAGCCCTTGAAATTAATAGTAGAAAAAGTTCCAATAATTTATTGAACTATCAATTAAATATTAATAATTCTAATCTGTTATATTCATTTTAGTGAAATAATGTATCTTTGTACCTGTTATGTTTACTCACTTTTATATACCTAATAGATTACGTTTCGGTTTTCCCATCTCCATATGTATTTCCCATTGCTAGATTCGTAAGATATTCCATTTATAAAGTTAGTTTGAATTACTCGCCTGATGAAGCCATTGTGTTTGGCGAAACAATTGCTATGTTTAACAAAATGAAGTGAAAATCCAAAACCGAAGTTTCATTCACATTATATGTAGGTGCGTCGTAAAACTGTAGGTATCTTCTATTCGTGTATCACTGTATCACGCACAATACGAATAGTTGTTGAGGGGTCGCCTACACCGGAAACCGGGTACGGCACCGGAAGAAGAATATATATATATATATATATATATATATATATATATATATATATATATATATATATATATATATATATATATATATACCAAGAGATATCAATTATTGGTATAACAGGTTTATTTCAAACATTACATTTAAAATTAAAATTCATCGGACGTTTCAATGGAGTTTCCATCTTCATCAGCAGAATGTTCGTCGGTAGTTGTCACAATACTAGACAACAGTATTGTGACAACTACCGACGAACATTCTGCTGATGAAGATGGAAACTCCATTGAAACGTCCGATGAATTTTAATTTTAAATGTAATGTTTGAAATAAACCTGTTATACCAATAATTGATATCTCTTGGAATGAATACGATAAACAGGTAAAAATCAAGAATTTAAATATATATATATATATATATATATATATATATATATATATATTTATATATATATATATATATTTATATATATGTATATATATATATATATATAAATATATATATATATATATATATAGGTATATATATATATATATATATATATATATATATATATCTATATATATATATATATATATATATATATATATATATATATATATAGGTATATATATATATATATATATATATATATATATATATATATAAAATATAAACAATGTCACAATCCAATAATTGTAAGCTCAGTTTGGCAACAGCAAGGCAAAGTAGTCCTTGAAGAAAGTTTCAAAAAGAAGAAGACATTCAGGACATTTAGAGATGCAGACGACTAAATATGGTTGGTTAATAATTTAATAATTAGAACAGGGTAGAAGCCTTTGAAAATAATAAAAAGTGAAAAAAAATAATAGTAGGATGAAACTCATTGGAAAAGGAGGAGAATATAATAAAAATGAAAGAAAAAATAATTTACGGCCGATCTGAGGTCGGGAAGGGGAAGGGAGTAAGTTTTTAAGGGTAAAAAACGATTTATCTTGATTTCCGGCAAAACTAAGAGTCTTATGGAAAAAAGAAAAGTCAAATGGCAAAGATGTAGGTAATGAAAAGATCTACAACTTCTGTATTCACACTTTTTTCACATAACCTCAAAATTTATGTGAAAAATTCAATAAACCAAGATTTTGGTTTTTTTTTTAAAATTTTATACAGAAATTTTTAACGAAATTTGGTGAAAACTTACCTTTTTATGTCTCAAACACACTGTAATTCATTTGACTTGAAATATCTATTTTTTCACCTTGTGTTGACCCAGCATCGAAAAAGCACCCTAATTTTCAATCGAAAATTCTCCTATCAAAATATCATCTTTGGTCGGAAAGTTGGTGCGCTTGATGTTCGTTTAAATCTCTACTTTCCGATAGTGTATATTGCTATACTAAATATTGCTATACTAAATATTCTCAGAAAATGCAAAAAATCGAAAAAAACTCGAATTCGAAATTTTAATTTGGCAGTAAAATGAAAATGTGGAAGAGATCATGAATAAATATCTGCGCTATGTAGGAAAACATTACTCAGCAAGCAGCTATATTGTTTGTGATGTTTACCTCGAAATTGAAAAATCAGTTACTGTCACAAGAGTACCAGCAGTTGAGCCATCTAAAAGAGGACAAAGTAGTCGTAGAAAAACCTCATACAATATTCCAGAGTTCGATTATCAAAACCATGAGAAAATACCATTTTTGCAAGAAAAATTTTTATCTAACGAGAAGAACAAGGACAAAATAACAAAAACGTTAATGAAAAGATGACAGTCACAAGGATTTTCCTGTAAACAAGTAGAAGAAGATGCTGATGCTTACATAATTTTGATAATCGAACTCTGGCATATTGTCTGAGGTTTTTCTACGATTACGTTCTCCTCTTTTAGTTGAATTAACTGCTGGTACTGTTGTGATAGTAACTGATTTTTCAATTTCGAGGTACCCACCAAAAACAATAGAGCTGCTTGCTGCGTAATGTTTTCCTACATAGCGCAAATATTTATTCATGATCTCTTCCACTTTTTCATTTTTCTGCCAAATTAAAATTTCGAATTCGAGTTTTTTTCGATTTTTTGCATTTTCTGAGAATATTTACTATAGTAATGTATACACCATCGGAAAGTAGAGATTTTCAACGAACATAAAGCACACCAACTTTTTGAACAAAGCTGATATTTTGACAGGAGATTCAAAATTAGGGTGCTTTTTCGATGTTGAGTCAAAATAAGGTGAAAAAATAGATATTTCAAGTCAAATAAATTACAGTGCGTTTGACATAAAAAGGTAAGTTTTCACCAAATTTCGTTAAATTTTTTTTTTCTGTAAAGGATAAAAATAAAAAACCAAAAACTTGGTTTTTTGAATTTTTCACATAAATTTTGAGGTTATGTGAAAAAAGTGTAAATACTTTTCATTTTCTACAACTTTGGCATTTCACTTTTTTCCATAGGAATTGTAGTTTTACCGGAAATCGAGATAAACCGTTTTCTACCCTTGAAAACTCACCCTCTTCCCTTTCCCGACCTCAGATCACCCGTAAATTATTTTTCCTTTCATTTTTATTATATTCTCCACCCTTTCTAATGGGTTTCAACCTACTATTATTTTTTTCGGTTTCAAAAATTATCGACCCTGGTCTAAATAGTGTTCCTGATTATACATATTATGGATTTCTTTTTCAGTAAGAGTGTGGTCTGGAATACTTTTGCAACTATCATATAATATCTCACTTACAACTTAGGTATGTGATATCCACCACATAATATGAAATTCGGTTTCAGAAATATATATGTTAATATGTGTGACGATCACAATACTTTGAAATAGAAGAATAGTATAATACATACATGATATATGCGAAGTATACTTCTCAAAGCTCTCATTTTTAATACGATTAATAGAAATGTGTCTTAGCGAAGTAAACCTTTGTTTTCGTATTTTCCAAGAACGAAATAAAATGAATTATCAGAAACTTCGTTACACAGCAATGTTTTCTGCTAATTTCTCTCTAATATCAGAATAATAATCTTCAAATGAAGTTTAAATATATATATTGACTTACCACATTATAACCACTGAATTAATATATTGTATATATAAACTTATCCATATAATTTTGATAACTGTGGTTTGACTAATCACATAATAAATCGTCATTGAAATAATCATATGACAAAATTTCAATATATTCTACTACAGTTCCTTTAAAATTAAATTATCAGAAAAAGAGATATAACAGACATTGCATTTTATCTATCAGAGTATTTTCATATTGAATTTTGAATGATTTTTACAGTAAGATTTATTGAAAGGAATGATTCTCACCTCCATTTCACACTAAAAAATTACGTTTAATTGGCTCGAAGTAACATCGTTCAGAAAATCTTGATATACTCGTTCACTTAGGTTAAAGATATATTATAATCAAAATAAATGTTTGAAATCTTTCAGTTCAATACCGTATGAAGACACGAACTAAATCGAAAATAGTGATACGAAAATATTCGGCATAGCTTAGAGATAACCTTTATCTATGAATAGATAAGTCACTATTAAAATGAAATATCCTCCCAGCATTTTATTTTATCTAGAGTTATCGATTAGATGCAAATAACGATGATGAATATAATTTAACACAATTGAAATAATCAAATATAATCAAAAATGGATAGAGTCACCAACGAAAGGATAAGGGAAATTATGGGGGTTACACATGACATAATAGACGATATAAGGATTAAGTAACTTAGGTGGTATGTACAAAGGATGACCGAAGGACGGCTCCCCAAGCAAATACTAGAGTGGACACCTCAGAGAAGACGAAAGCGAGGAAGACCAAGAAGAAGCTGGAGAGAGGGGATAGATAAGGAAATCAGATTGGGGGAACTGGGAGACGACCTCTGGCAGGACCGAGATCAGTGGAGACTGGAAATCGGAAGACGTCGAAGGACGTTTTAGACCGAATTATATATATATATATATATATATATATATATATATATATATATATATATATATATATATATATATATGTCACCGGAAAATAAGAAGAACCGCAAGTTTATAAATTTCCTAGGAAATTTATAAACCTTCGTAGGATTCTAAACGAGAGATAAATTGTATTATTTTACGCCCACATTTTCGCAAATTGATAAACTTACCGAACTCACGCGTAAAACAATAACCAAACGCCATGTGCGCTCTGATTGGTTGAATAAGTCACGTGTTCCATCTTCTTACTCTCCACGGCAATTGTTCGCCACGGAGTATAAACAAACCGTTTGCTCGTGTGTTTTTGTGAGGTTTTTAATGTTGTAACTGTGAAAATAGTTTTATTTTGCTAAGGTTACTAAACTAAACCCATAATGAGCGACCTAGAAGCTGTGGACATCCAAAATGGTTAAGATAGTGCGGTAAATGCCAGAAAATTTGTTGACGAAGTGAAATTTACCACAGAGCTACAGTTTTATAGTGGCCATGACCAAAATAGTAAGAAGTCGGAATAGACTGAGGAAAAAATTGAAAATGTCCTTAAAATGATAGACTGTCAACATCGACCAATCAGAGAGCAGTGTGTTATTTGCCGTATTTTAAAGAAGCGTAAAATTAAAAGCTATTCTGTGATTGGTCGAACCGTTTATAATCTTACGAATAGATATCCGTTAGTTTATAAATTTACCATGAGGCGTCGTAAATTGATAAATTTGCGAAAATGTGTGCGTAAAATAATACAATTTATCTTTCGTTTAGAGTCCTACGAAAGTTTATAAATTTCCTAGGAAATTTATAATCTTGCGGATCTTATTATCTTCCGGTGACATATATATATATATATATATATATATATATATATATATATATATATATATATATATATATATATATATATATATATATATAAATATAAATATAAGAAAAAATTTACTAACTTCAAAAAGTAACAAAAAACACTAAAAAGCGAAAAATTACTGAATTACTTTATATTATATGCGCTACCTATGGTTCCTATCGAAGTTGGTGCTTGAATTATACGTTATTCCTTAAGCTGTGTCTGTTGCTAAGTATATTTGTATTCTTGGCTAGACACCCACTTCAAACAAACCAGTAGGTACCTCATATAATAAAACCTATGTAATTCAGTAATTTTTCGCTTTTTAGTGTCTTATTATTGTTCTTTCTTAGGTCGGTTTAGTTTTTTTGAAGTTAGTTTATTTTTCTATTTACCGATTGAATAAAGGTACCTAGGGAAAAGTACTATAATATTTTCGTAATCCCATACTGTTATTGTGATTTAACGGTATTCAGATGACAATTGAAAAGTTAGTGTTATCGTTATAAAATTTTATCGGCCGGCGGCCGTTAAGAAATCACTTGTTCAAATATTTATTTCAAAACTTCATTCTGCTTACAATATCAACATTGAAATCTTGGTCCACAGCGACTTGGGAGAATAAACCTCTGATTTTCATTTCGCATAGGCTAATAATACATCTTCATTAACCACCTTTACATTCTTGCTTTTACGCCACATTTCAAAATTTTCATATTCTTACTGATATCGCTCTTGAGTTATTTTTGGCAGTTAATCAACACTAGCTGCACTGCACATGATTCTCCCAATATTTCTAAACGAATTTGATTTTGTTCCTCAATTTCATCCATGGTCGTCGTTAAAGCGAACTTGAGAACACAAAAAAACTGACGTTGTTTATAAAACTGTCAAACTGTTCCATGACAACAGTGTGCACGACGTTGGGATTTTTCTTTGGAATTGCGAGGTACGGGGTTTTTTCTTTCTTTGGAATTAAAATATAATCTTTCAACGGAATTACAAAAAGTCTTTAACGACACACGGCCGATACGCAATGACTGATCTTAATGGTCGAAAGTTTACATTCCCCTTAGAAGAAGAAGACTTTGAAAAAACAAGAGAAATTTAGGAATTCAAAAGGTAATTTGAAATTCATAAGAAGCTGTTTTGAATCAATTTATTCGAATTTTCATTCAGTTGGATACAAGAATAGGTATTTGAGAGAAAATTGGGTAATACTTATATTGAAATCTACCTAGTGATTATTTAAAACACTATTGTTGATTAATTTAATGAAGCTTTACTGGTTTTCGACTGTAATAGTAAAAACTATATTTCGTGTCGTTCAATGTTACCCGCTTTGTATAAATTAAATTTGTTTGCTAGTGTTTTTCTAAATTGATTTCGGCTCTGTTCTGACAGGTTTTTTGTATATGTTTCATAAGTTCTTTTAACAGACCTCACTCTCAATGAAATTGATTAACGGCCTAGGAGGAATTGTTAAAATTCGAAAAAATGTATAATAATATGAATATTTATTAATATACACCATAAAGTGACTACTCAAGAGAAAAGAATATGGAAACAGAAACTAAAAGTTTCGCCGTTAGGTACAATATACTTTCTCGTAAAATAGATATCTATATCTCAAATCTGCAGCTGAGTTTCTGTACTCATATTCTATATTATTTTCTTTAGTTAAGACATTCATTTTCTCCATGAATTATTTTCTGAGAGTTTTGATAATATCTAATTCAAATATTTTGTTTCAATTAGTGTATTTCATTATCCCTACAAGAAATATTCCTCTCAGAGATAATAAAGGAAATTATATACATATATATATATATATATATATATATATATATATATATATATATATATATATATATAGGCGAAGGCAGCTAAGGAGGCTAAGCCTCCTCCTCAATAATATTCCGTATATCACTAATATATTATATTGAATAGTCAGCATTCAGCATATTCATATTAATCAAAATCATATTAGTTTATGCTCCTACCTTCCTTTCAACCTACATTATATAATATAATTTATTAATTACGATAGAAGGTATTTACATTTAATGCATTTCATTCATTTCAAGATTTGTGTCAACGCTGCAGAGGCTTAAAAAGGTATATTTTCAACGTTCATTATGCCTGCCAGGCAAACAACGGTGCGAATACTGCGAATGAATACTTCATTGCAATAGAAAAGGAAAACACATGTAAATCACAACACCGATTACACCTAAGTCTCACACAATGTCGACCAATCACAACTATAGGCTTTCGGGTAAAATCGAGTGAATTCGTTGGACATGGACCGTTGTGACTTGTCGTGGACGAAAAAAGTTTGTTTTGGTTTCAATATGGCGTATTGTTTTTAAAATGAGTTCGGTTACTGAAGTTAATTTTGAAAATTTCAATGGTGGCTTAGTGGAATATTTGTTATCCCATAACTTTAGTACACTAAGTTAAAACGATAAAGTTTTAATAAAAACATTGCGACCTACCCCGGAATTAAACAATTTGGTGCAGCGTAGCAGAATCGCAGTTTTAATATCAGAAATTATGAGAGACATCCTTGGCTTACCGGATCACAAGTAAAAAATAAATTATTTTGTTGGCAGTGTTTACTTTTTACTAGGCAAAATGTCTCTGTTTGGCACTGGCATCTATGCAGGAATTATGGTAATTATCGATAATACAACAGACTGCCCCGATTTTCTTGAAATTTCGGATTATAGCTTATTTTGGTCTGAAAAAGCCGAATATGAAGTCAGATTTTGTCGCTGGGTCATCTTTTTTTTTCAAAAACTTAAGCTGACCTGACTTTTTCTAACTTAACTAACCTAACCTCCGAGTTCATAAAAGTATAAAATTCATGAAACAGATGAATTTTGTTATCAAAAAGACAATGTTTTTATTATATCTATAAAAAAATAGATGTCTATACCAAAGAATTTATTAAAATTTTTTTGTTTAGTTCTAAATGAATGTTTTATTATTTTATTTTGTTTTTATTTTATTAAGTTTTGTTTGACTTCTATGATAAGAATTTTATTTTATTCTATTTTTTGGAGGGGCCTATTTCATGTCAAGAAAAAAGTCTCACCTCCCCGTTGGTTCTTGCTGGGCAACAATTGATTAATTCCTCGAATAGGACCTATTTAATATTTTAGGGTGCTTGTTTTATTTTGATTTTCTTTGAATTATAAGGCGGTTGACCTTGAAATCCTAAAAATTTTCGCCTATGGTGTATTTTTTAACACCTCTTGTAGCCTCCTTAAACCAACACCTCACGAGCCGCCACTGATATATATATATATATATATATATATAATATATATATATATATATATATATATTATATATATAATATATATATATATATATATATACATATATAATATATATATATATATATATATATATATATATATATATATATATATATATATAATCTCAACGATATGTAAAATTATTGTGCTGGATAAGCATAATATGTAATATTGTTGTTAAAGCATGATCTCCACGTGATAAAACAAAAGAGAAAACTAAGTTATGTACTCTCATCGCAGAATTAAGACATTGACATCGGAATATATGTCATTGGTACATCTATAGGCAACACTAATCGAGGTTAAAATTGAGGAACATGTTCTATGTTACGACCCCGTTAGTGAATGTGTCTACAGAGAAGATTCATTCAAAATTGGAATTTCAACGCTTATTACTATAACAATGCTTCAACTAACCTTTAAATTATTTTTACGTGTTTCAGCTTCTTTAAATTTCCAAGTTGCATAATTTCTGCATCTGTCTTGTTCAATATTGTTGATGAATAGAAATAACTCAAATCAGTAAATTGCTCACTGTACTATCATTGAAAATGTTAAAATGAGACTGTCTTGATTGTATAATTTTTCAACGTCCAAATCATCAAACGAACTGCATTGGTATCAATTTCTATAATGTAATGCAAAAATAGCTGATATTTGGTTATTGATTTGGAGATGAGTAATTTTATCTTTCATTTCAAATATGTGTCTGTGACTTTATTTAGATGGCCAATCGTGAGTTATTCGTATTTTTATAAACCTAAATTTAAATTGGCTATTCAGTTTCATTGCTATGAGGAAAAGATTCATTTTGAACATCCCCAACTGCACATATATATATATATATATATATATATATATATATATATATATATATATATATATATATATATATATATATATATAAGATCAAAGGTGTAACGATGGGATACCCCAATATTATAGAGGAAGCAATAAAAGATATAGGGTGCTTCTAAAGTTGTGCCTTTATTCCAAGTTCAAGCTTTCGTCCATGTTTACAGACTTCTTCAGGAAAAAACTAAAAATTATGAAAACATTCCATTCACAGGTGTCCGATACATTAGGTCTCCTAAATTTAACTTACCAGAATTAGCATCAAAACTCTAAAAATTGGCTATCACAGATTTCAAGATTCATTTCTTCCATAACCTCATACAATGTTGAAGTTTTTGAACAAATTTGTGTAAAACAGATAAAAGAAACGTCAAACAATAAAACACTTTGAAATTACATACATTCTACTAATAGTCTCATTTGAAGATTATATATTTTTACAAACAATTACATGATCACATTAGGATAATTCTTAAAACATTAAAACGTGTTGACTCTGTTGTACTAGCAATATCAGAATGTCAACTGTCAACAAAGTATGTGGCTAAGGTTACAACTGGTCGGAAATTCAACAAACTAACCTTACTACGTATTTTTAGAGGAAGGCAGTGTCTAAAGTATCAGAGTTAAAAATTATTAATAGTCTTCTCTCTCCTTCACATTACAAAAGTAGCAAAAAACACATCAGTTTTAACAAAAGTTCACAACACAAAACAGGAAAAACAGAAAAATTTCACTAGTTCTCTTCAAATCAATTAAGCAATTTAAAAAAAACAACAAAACCAAAAAAACCACCAAAAATTCTTCAACAACAACAATGCAAACAAACACCAGATCATTTAACAGATTATGTCAAAAAAGATTCAGGGAACCCTCTTTGCTTAGTGAATTTTTGTTTCAATAGATAGGTATAAATAGAACTTAAGTTCTCAACATCTCTCTTATGATTTATACAATTTTTACATGTTAATATAACACATTTCCAGGATTTTTCTTTTATGCAAATTCTTCTCGGAGTCAAGAATTATAGTATTGTTGTAATGAACTTTGTGGTCCATTTTATTAACATGCATACTTAGACTAGTTGCCTGAGGTTTATTTTTGCAGTCACTTTTGTGTAAAGCTAGTCTTTTACTTAATTTTTGACTTGTTTGTCCAACATACAACAAACCACATTCACAAGGTACTCCATATATGATTCCTGATTTTTGCAAAGTAGGTGTAATGTCTTTTAAGTTAGAAAAAAAACTATAACAGAAATAATTTAAATAATACAGATAACATTAAATACGCTAAATTACAATTCATACATAATCTTACGCCCTCACTAACTAAATTATTTTCTAATTATGGTATAGTGATAGCGAACTATAACACTAAAAAACTTAACATGTTTTATTCTAACTTAAAAGACATTACACCTACTTTGCAAAAATCAGGAATCATATATGGAGTACCTTGTGAATGTGGTTTGTTGTATGTTGGACAAACAAGTCAAAAATTAAGTAAAAGACTAGCTTTACACAAAAGTGACTGCAAAAATAAACCTCAGGCAACTAGTCTAAGTATGCATGTTAATAAAATGGACCACAAAGTTCATTACAACAATACTATAATTCTTGACTCCGAGAAGAATTTGCATAAAAGAAAAATCCTGGAAATGTGTTATATTAACAATTGTAAAAATTGTATAAATCATAAGAGAGATGTTGAGAACTTAAGTTCTATTTATACCTATCTATTGAAACAAAAATTCACTAAGCAAAGAGGGTTCCCTGAATCTTTTTTGACATAATCTGTTAAATGATCTGGTGTTTGTTTGCATTGTTGTTGTTGAAGAATTTTTGGTGGTTTTTTTGGTTTTGTTGTTTTTTTTAAATTGCTTAATTGATTTGAAGAGAACTAGTGAAATTTTTCTGTTTTTCCTGTTTTGTGTTGTGAACTTTTGTTAAAACTGATGTGTTTTTTGCTACTTTTGTAATGTGAAGGAGAGAGAAGACTATTAATAATTTTTAACTCTGATACTTTAGACACTGCCTTCCTCTAAAAATACGTAGTAAGGTTAGTTTGTTGAATTTCCGACCAGTTGTAACCTTAGCCACATACTTTGTTGACAGTTGAAATTCTGATATTGCTAGTACAACAGAGTCAACACGTTTTAATGTTTTAAGAATTATCCTAATGTGATCATGTAATTGTTTGTAAAAATATATAATCATCAAATGAGACTATTAGTAGAATGTATTTAATTTCAAAGTGTTTTATTGTTTGACGTTTCTTTTATCTGTTTTACACAAATTTGTTCAAAAACTTCAACATTGTATGAGGTTATGGAAGAAATGAATCTTGAAATCTGTGATAGCCAATTTTTAGAGTTTTGATGCTAATTCTGGTAAGTTAAATTTAGGAGACCTAATGTATCGGACACCTGTGAATGGAATGTTTTCATAATTTTTAGTTTTTTCCTGAAGAAGTCTGTAAACATGGACGAAAGCTTGAACTTGGAATAAAGGCACAACTTTAGAAGCACCCTATATCTTTTATTGCTTCCTCTATAATATTGGGGTATCCCATCGTTACACCTTTGATCTAATACTTACTAGTACCCCGTTACTGTTCTGTCCTTCTATATATATATATATATATATATATATATTATATATATATATATATATATATATATATATATATATATATATATATATATATATATATATATATATATCATCATCATTATATGCAGCTATGGTCTACCGTTAAGTACGGTGCAGCCTCCTCGCATATCCTTCCTTCATTCCTGCCCATGTATTACGTTGTTGAGCAGCTTGATACCAGTTTGTTCCTGCTTCTTTCCTGATATCATAATCCCATCTTATATTGGGTCGCCTCTTTGGTATTTTGACGACTCTTTGGGTACCACTGTGTTGTTCTTATGGTCCATCTATTGTCGGTCCTTCTCGCTAGGTGCCCTGCCCATTGCCATTTGAGGGATTTTATTCTGTGGATGACGTCTATTACCTGGGTATTTCCTCTAATCCACTCTATTGTCTTACGGTCCCTCTTTGTTATGCCGAGCATACACCGCACCGCTCCATAGACGTTTGTGCAACCTGGAGTTTCCTTATGAACTCTTGCTTTAGTGCCCAGGTTTCACAGCCGTACGTCATGACTGGCATTATCAGCTGATCCAAGGCTCGCTTCTTTAGGCGGAGTGGCATTCTTGACTTGAAGATGATGGAATTTTGTCCGAATACTTTCCATGCCAATTTTATTCTTCTGTTGATTTCCGGAAGTAGTGAACCAGACTTATGTATTAATTGTCCCAGGTAATTGTACAATGAAATAGTAGAAAATCACTATATCACGGTCAGCGATACCACACTTGAAGTAGTGGACGAATACATATATATATATATATATATATATATATATATATATATATATATATATATATATATAAATATATATTTTTTTTTTTTGGGGGGATTTTTACTCGATATTAAGAATAACAGTATGAAGAAAAATCCGAAATAATTGGAAAATGTTTACTAAAAAAAATAGGTTCAGCCTTATAGGGTGTAAATACTGTAAAATACCTGCACAGAATAATTTCACATCAAAAACCATTGAAACGTCTACCAATTATATAAATACTTCGCAATGGTAACTAAACAAACTTAAAATTAATTAACAATTTTGTGACTCTTTTTCTTTTAACGGAACTAGTTCCTTTGGTAAGTAGCTTCTGTGATGTTTTTTTGGACAAGTGTCCGACTTACGTATTCTATACATAAGAAACAGGAATAGTAGGATACCACACGTAATGAGTAAAATCCCCACACTTAAACAAATGTCTTTCAAATTCAGCAAAATTTTCATAAGGAAAGCACCACCCGCAGGTATTGCGAGAGTTTGCTGGAACCAAAGCACTGGGAAGACTAGGGAGGGAATATCTTCATACAATCTGAAATAAAAAAAAAGCTTGGGTGAAATAATTATATGTATTTATATATATATATATATATATATATATATATATATATATATATATATATATAATATATAATAATAATAATAATAATAATAATATGGTTTATTCTGTGAAGTTACAGGTATAAACAGTAATCACAGAGGCGTGAGCCTGTACGTGATTTTAAACTAAACAAAATATAATACAGTAGCCGGTATTCAAATTAATTTATAAATTCTTGGGACACAAAGCAAAATAACATGTAAACACAAAAAAAGTTCAAAATCTTTTGAGGATGGTATCATTAGGGATTTATTATTGAATTGAAATATCTCCTTCCCTTTTCAATCACCCAACTTTTTAGTTTTTTCTTCTTCACATTCAGATTAACTATATTCCTCAGGTCTTTAGGCACTGCGGCATATATACGTGGGGCCAGATAGATCAAGCTTCTCTGGCCAATGCGTTTTTCTGCTCTAGGTGTGAGGTATTTACTCATCTTGTTACGCGTTTCATATTCATATTCAGCTTTTCTGAGTTGAATTTTCCGTGTGCTCACGCCAAGTAATATCTGCAGCACAAATAGTTGTTGGGGATTCATAACTTTGGAAACAGCAAATAAATCATCTGACGGAAACAGGAGAGGTTTTCCGTAGATCACACGGAGCAACCATTTTTGGATTACCTCAACCCGCCTCATATGACAACTATATGCTCCGCCCCAACCGATTATACCATATCTTATTTGGGACTGACATAGTGCTGAGTAAATCATATTCAAGCTTGTGGGATCTAAGTATTCTCTGAGGATTTTGAATTTGGTGAGTAAAAACCTCAGTTTGGTCACTAAATTATCTATATGTTTATCCCACTTCAGGTGTCGATCAATTGTAATGCCTAGATATTTTTATGTGCTCGGCTTCAGGGATTGATGTTTCGCTATCAACTTCTAGGTTGCCCATATGTGGAAGTCCTGATTCGTAAGCGGCAAACGGTAAATATTTGGTTTTCAGTAAATTTATTGTGAGTTTATTCTCTCCGAACCACTGCTTTAAACTATAAAGATCTCTCTCTGCTTCTAGTTTTAGCATTCCCCAAGTACTACTCTCGTACATTATTACAGTGTCATCTGCAAAACTGATAATCGTACCCTTTTTTTCCATTAACAACAGGCTGTTCACATATATATTGAATAGAAACAGGTCCCAATACTGTACCCTGTGGTACCCCATATTCAACAGTTCTATCTTCGCTTGAATGCTCCTCTATTTTCACAAATTGGGTCCTATCTGATAAGTAGTTTTTTCATCAGTTTGTATGTTTTACCCCGAAAGCCATTGAGGTAAAGTTTTCGTAATAGTTTTTTATGCGATACGGTGTCGAAGGCCTTCGCAAGGTCTATAAATACGCACAGACCCACCTTGCTTCCATCCATCCATCCGTATATTCTCTCCACAAGTTTTTTAATTGCATCCTCTGTAGATTTGCCCGTCCTGAAACCATACTGATTTTCAGATAAATATTATTTTTGTTCAGAAAGTTAACAATTCGGACTTTTATTAATTTCTCTATTATTTTAGACAGATTAGTTGTTAAGCAAATCGGCCTATAATTCGATAAAGTGGTTTTATCTCCCGATTTGAACAGAGGTTTGATGACGCCCACTTTGAAGATGTTCGGAAATTCAGCAGTCTCAAAACATAGATTGGCCAGCAACATAATAGGTTCTACTATTTCATCTTGGATATTTTTTAGGAGTTCAGTCCTGATACCGTCATTTCCCGGAGCTCCACCGTTTTTCAGTTTTCCTATCATTTCTCTCACTTCATTTACAGAAGTGGGAAACAGAAAAAATGTTTTGTCGCAATGACGTTCTCCTTCTTCCTTTTCTGAAACTTCATCTATATTGTCTGCCAGTCGCTTTCCTATCTCACACAACTATCTCCCGAATTCCTCCACCATTTCTCTTTTCGATGTTACTACTTGTCCATCAGTAGTTTTAACCGAATCTATCTTTGTTTCAGGCCTAGATCTTCCACAGAGATCATCAACATAAGACCAGAGAGATCTTACCTTCGAAGTATTCGTTGTGACAAATTTGTTTATGTGATTTTTCTTTGCAGCTTTTATCAACTTTTGCAACACGTTTCGGTACTTTGCATATTGCTGCCTCAACCTCATGTTGAAAGGGTCTTTAATTATATTTTTGTATAGGTTATTTTTTTTATTTATAGCCGTCAGAAGGCCCGGCGTAATCCAGTCATTCTTCCCATATTTTCTATATGTTAACTTCATCCTTGTTGTGTTTTCTTCCGTATAATGAGCTATTGAACCAATAAAAGCTTCGGCAAAAGAATTTACATTTTTCCCTTAATCATATCTCCCCAATTTATTTTCCTAGGGTCATTTTTCATTTTTCTATAATCAACATAACTTTTGTATCTGTGAGCTTTTCCTATCTGCATTTTTTCAATATCCAGACATAATATTATTGCATAGTGATCGGTTATATCTGAACGAAGAATGAAAGAATTATTTTTATCTTCAGTGGGACTTCGGCGTCTAAGAAAGAAATGGTCTAAACAACTACTACTTGAAGGTCTGGTTACTTCATTAATGTAAGAACTATATCCGAAAGAACTGAATAAATTTTTATACTCTTCAACAAGTTCACTGTTTGACAATAGGTTAATGTTCATGTCACCCACAACAACATGGTAATTGTATTTTTGTGTTTTTTCAATGTATTCCAATACATCTCTATTAAAATTTTTCTGGCACACTTGTGGTGAACGATAAATTCCTGTTACTTTGATTGTTTTTTCTGCGATTTCTATATCTAATTCTAAAACTTTTATCCCTCCAATAAATACTATTTTTTGACTGTACTGTAGATCATCTCGAATATATATAATAACACCGTCATTCCTGTTATAAGTTCCATTGTTGTATAAACAAGTGTATCCTCTGATTTTAAAAGGATCCAGATCTGATATCGTGAACGTTTCTGTCAAGACAATAACATGAAAGTTCTCAGGGTATGTTCTTAATAGTATTTTAAATTCTTCAAAATTTTTCTCTATACTTCTAATATTGTTATGTAATAGCTTGAATTTTTTTGCCACATCGTAATTATTTAAATCACCCAATTGATCCAAATATCTAGATTGATGTATTTCCACCTCAAAATCTCTCAAAAATTGATCCATATTAAAATGAGGAGAAGAAAAAAAGAAAAAAATCAGAAGTAATTAATCGAATGAAAAAATCAAAAATGAAACAAATAAACAATGAATAAGAGAATAAAACAGATAAATAATGAAATATAGAAAGAAAAAAGAAAACTTAACTAATCGTCTCAGCCACCTCTTTTTATCTTCGTCTCAAGGTTGCCTATTCCCTGTTCCCCTTTGGCACTTCCCGAAGACTGCGATCGCGTTCTACCCAGATCCTTCCAACCTTTTGCCTTATGCAGTACCTGATTGATCGACGAAATCTCCTGGTTAAGTCTCGAATCCTCTACCATTGACAAATGTTCGTGCTCAGTTAGCATTTCCTTGTATCGTGCTATAGGGGCCGGACTATTCGGTGCACTTGTCCCCAATTCAGGATTTCTGCCAGATCGGGGATAAAAGTCTCTGTTTTGGTCGTTCAAAGTCGGGAGGTTATTATCTGAATTATCTTGATTCTTGAGATGCTCGACTGTATACTTTTCTCCGTTAACAAATAAGCACTTCGACCTGATATATGCCTTATAATTGCTTGCTTTGGCTAGATTTAGGTTTTGTCTCAGGAGTTTGAAGTCACCACGGTCCTCTTCACAAAGATCCTCGTTTATATAAATTTGAGAACCCTTCAATTTACGTCGATTATTGATCAGTTTAGATTTCGCCAAAAAAGTTAAAAATTCTATTTTTACCACTGGTTTATCCTTTCCCAGTCTATAAATATTGTCGATCTCAGATTCAATCAAGTTAATATCCAAAAGGGAGTTAAGTTGAGATATAACAGAATGTAATAGATTGGAGTTATTCAACTTCAACCCTGAGATTATTACGTTTTTTCGCAAGGTATTTCTCTTGATATTAAGAATTTCACTTTCCACCTTAGATATTCTTTCTTCGCATGACTTCAATCGTAATCCCGTAGTCAATCCTACCTGCCTAATTTCTTCTCTTACTTTCGATAATTCCTCTTTCAGTGCAGCGGTCTGGGTGGCAAATTCATTCTTCAAAAACCTCGATAATTCACCATCAACGGCCATTCTTTGCTTGAGATGCGTTTCCGTGTATGATATATATATATATATAATATATATATATATATAATATATATATATATATATATATATATATATATATATAAAGCCACGAATGTCGTGGCGAAAACGTCAAAACTTTTTAATAAAATAGATTTTTTTGAGATTCAACAAACCTGTTATTGCTAATAATTATCAAGAGATCATATATATATATATATATATATATATATATATATATATATATATATATATATATATATATATACATATATATATTATATATATATATATATATATATATATATATATATATATATATATGTATACATATATATATGTATACATATATATATATACATATATATATATATATATATATATATATATATATATATATATATATATATATATATATATATATATATATATATAACTGAGATTCAATTCTCGCACATCACTTGGTGAAACATCATAAAGAATAAAGTTTGAACTTTAATATAAAACACACTGGACTTAAGTTTCACTATATAAAAATATTTAGATACTGTATTTAGCAGTAAAGGATAGTCGACATGTTTCGAGTTATGAACTCATTATCAAGACAGTCCGTCTTGATAATGGAGATAATACAGGAGAGTATTTATTTTATTTTATAAAACAGACAAAAGCAAAAGTGATACCTGAAAATCAATTTGTTCATTTACAAGGGGTAATTTACTATTATGGGCGCAAAATATTTTGCGACGAATGTTCTGCTTTCTATATTGGACAAACAGGAAGGAATATAAACATTCGTGTTGAAGAACATAAAAAGTCAATCTTACAAAATAAAAATACCACTGGCTTCTCCGAACATTGTATAAAATTTAGTCACTTCCTGGATTTCAACAAAACCCAATTGTTGCATTCAGGCAACAAAGGATATCGCCTTGACCTTCTTGAAATTCTTGAAATAAGTTCCGCCCATAATAGTAAATTACCCCTTGTAAACGAACAAATTGATTTTCAGGTATCGCCTTTACTTTTGTCTGTTTTATAAAATAAGATGTAATTATCTCCTGTAGTCAGTCTTGATAATGAGTTCATAACTCAAAACATGTCGACTATCCTTTACTGCTAAATACAGTATCTAAATATTTTTATATAGTGAAACTTAAGCCAAGTGTGTTTTATTTTAAACTTTAATATATATATATATATATATATATAATATATATATATATATATATATATAATTATATATTTATATATATATATATATATTTATATATATATATATATATATATATATATATATATATATATATATATATATATATATATATATATATATATATATATATATATATATATATATAATGAAAAGGTTATTTTTGACATCAAACCACAAGAAACTTTGAAACTTTACAAATTGCTGATGTGCATTGCTGACTACCATTCAGTAAAAATATCTCATAACAGAACTAGGCGCCAAGCAAAGCCAATATTGCTATGATTTCCAACTAGATCAGGAACTCAACTGTTTTTCATATAACAATAAAACATTGGGAGCAATGCAAGCTTGAAATACCTATAACATAAATCACGTGTACCAACGTATTAATTAGAGTGTTTGCCGTTTTTGTATACTAAGCAGTAGTAAAATAGGAACACCTGACGGCTTAGACTGTCGAAAAATATTTTTATTTAAATATGTCTCAGGAATCGATCCAGATGAAATTGATATGTAGTGCCCATATAAAAATTTATGGTCATCGGATCTAAGTAGGCTCCTGAACTTCTGTAACACTTTGTTACTGGGATTCGAAGGAATTTACTTTGAACTAGTTCATTTACTTTTCAAGATTGGTTCATTTTGGCAGGACATCTATATGTCGTTCGGACATACAAAATTATA
Source organism: Cynegetis impunctata (assembly GCA_030704885.1). Taxonomy (NCBI): domain Eukaryota; kingdom Metazoa; phylum Arthropoda; class Insecta; order Coleoptera; family Coccinellidae; genus Cynegetis; species Cynegetis impunctata. The sequence goes on along the minus strand of JARQZK010004466.1, from coordinate 24,865 downwards.
TTAACTTTTTCTTAGTTAATGCGACTTAATCTAATTCAATTTGGAATCTCAAGTAAATTTCCAACGTTCCCAGTCATATAATCTTCAACTATAGAAATATGTTCTGCATTTGTCTGATGAAAAACTATGATTAGGCAGACTGTATTAAATTGTATCAGTCCTTGAAAGAAGACAGAAATATTTCTCCAGCAATTGAATTTTTAAGAAGCAGTAATTTCACTAGATATAAGTGAAACTAGATTCACTAGATCAAACTGAAACGTTCTATTTTATTTTTTGAATATCATCGAATTTTACCGAAATTTGTGGTCATTCAGTCAACCTAAACGCTCTCAATAATACTTAAATGGTTCATACAGGATGTTTCATTAATAACTGGAAATATATCAACTCGAAAATCTTGGAGTCAAAATAGGGAGATTCGGCCCAATCACAAAGATATGGCATATTGGTGAGTTACAGAGTGTTTTATTTAAAAATTTAAAATAAATATGTGACCAGTACTTCAAATTCATTTGTCGTATCCCTATCATACTTCCAGAGGCGCACGAACAGGGCAAAGCAGGTTGATCCTTCCTTAATTCTACGCCACTGATTAAATTATAACCTTAGTATGAATTTTAAAGCGTTTTGTACTTTCAAAGTTGTTAATAAATTATCCTTTTCACGTAATGATATATTTTTTACTATCCGAGATATTTGAAATTAAACATCACAATTAAATTGATTTCAATGTGAAATAACCATGCGAGTGTTTTTCGTTACAGGATTGCATTTATAGCGTACATTAAACCAGATGATTTTCTCAGTTTTATTTATACAGTTAACCAACAATTCAACTAACACTTGAATATCAGTAAGCTTTTTTCATAATTTTTTTAGAACAAACTTCCTCTCACTCAGCTATGGGCCATAATTTCTCTAAGTGATTTACGCTAAATCTTCATATTTTGAGCACAAGACTTTCCAGTTAAACTATTTCTAAATATTGATGAAACATATTATATAATGCATGAGATATGAAAAGGTTATATTTCTTTTCTACTCCCGTATGTGAATTACTAACGTCACACATCGATAAAAATGTGTAAAGCTTCATTTCACGAATCGGTGTGTGAAGTGCCATGCTTTTCTTATGGGATTTATTTCACGCATCGGTGCCATAAGAGTCAATACAAATTCACACACCGTGGCGAGAGAAATTGACAAATATGACAGTTCCCGCAGAGTGAAGTTCAGAGTTACATCAGTTAATAGACCGTAAGTAGTAATTAATTACCCTCTGAATTAATAAATAGTACGACGAAATTTTGATTTAAACCGATTAGCCGTGTATTTCACGCAAATTTCTGATGGACAGCATTGAAGTACTCCCATCAACTCTTTCAAATATAACGTTAGCAGCCAGTGAAGCAAGTTCATCGTTATTGCCACAAAAATCGTTGGGAATTTACGAAAACACTTTGGAAAAGTTTATGCAATGGCGCAATACAAACAACGTCCAATCATTCTCCGAAAGGGTAATATTAGCCTACTTATCTGAATTATCAACAAAGGTTAAATATTCTACCTTATGGAGTCACTAATCAATGTTGAAAAGCACCCTTAGTGTTAAAGTACAACGTACAAATTGGTGATTATCCGAAAGTTCGCGCTTTCTTGAAACGGAAAAACGAGGGATACATTCCTAAAAAATCACGCGCTTTGGAAAAGGAACACGTATTAAAATTTCTCAAAGAGGCACCCGATGAAAAATATTTTGACAATTTACAAAATTGCAATATAACTGTTCATAATAATTATTATTGTAATAAAGAAAATTAGTCAAATTTTCCTTTAATTCAATCTCTAAGTGAAAGGTCGTAGAAAAAGTATAGTGTGCACCACGTGCGTGAAGACTTTTTTACGATCGTGCGGATTGTGAAACTCGCCTGCGGCTCGTTCCACACTCGCGTAAAAAAGTATACTTCACGCACTAGATACACAATATACTATATTCAGGTGCACAATTCAACTTTACTCACCCAATATATGAAACAGGATTCATGAGAACATTGAACTGCAATCTCATAGCCATTTCAAGGGGAATACCTGTAGTCTGAAATTAAAACATTCACTCTAATGTATTAAAAAAAAAATTATTTCATTCACCTTCCGTATTAATTATTTATAATGGTGATTAAAAAAAATAAAACAGCTAACATATTGAAGGCACGTTTTATGGAATTAATTCAAATTTGTACCTTGAATTTTTATTGTAATTTAGAATAATTCATATTATGATTTTTACAAAAATATTATTTACATTATAGCAAAATAAAAATCATTTATTGATTCAAAAAGAAAGAAAAATAATATTATTTACATTATTCAAATTTTTAACAAAATAAAAATCATTTATTGATTGAGGCCCCTTCAAAAAGAAAGAAAAATAATTAATTTGATGTTGCAAACAGCAAATCAACAAATTTATATATTTTAAAATATTGAATAAGAGATGATTCTTTAGTACTCAAGAGATTGACATGAATCATTTATTAGTGAAATATTATTTACTGAAAACCCATATTGAAAAACAATTATGGAAATTGAAGAACTGATAATATAATGAATAATTAATAATTTTACAGTAAACTAATATGTTGAAGTAGGATAGACGACTCAGTACTTATACTTACAGGTTCATAAATAATATAGAAATCATGTTTCTTCTGATCTGGCTTCATTCCGATGATTTTATCGGCAAAATAGGGATCGGCTCTGTAGAAATGAGGAATAGATATATAATTTGGTGTATTTCCTTTGCAAGCAGTAGCATACACTACTCCATATGGGAGACAGTGTTCCCCACAAGTACATTCATTTCCTGGTATTAAGGTTCCTAGAATTAAATTATGAAAGAACTGCACTGTTAAATTAAGAAATTGTGAAGTTCTCGAAGGTTTCATAATGATAAGTGTGGAAAGAGATTTTCCGCACTTATGAACCAATGATGAAGAAATTAAAAGAAATTAGATGTAAAAACTATTATACGAGGATATATTGAAAAATTTTTAGCCTACTATAGCACCAAACAAAATTTCAATGTCAAAATATTTTATTACTCAACATATTCTCCTCTTAATTGTATACATTTATTACGACGAACCTGCAACGTCTCTAGACCTTTCAAAAAAAATGTTTCTTCTTGCTCTGCAAACCAGACCTCCACAGCTTTTATTACCTCCTCGTTGGAAGAAAATTTACGACCTTTTAAACTTTGTTTCAGTTGAGGAAAGAGATGATAGTCGGACGGAGCCAAATCTGGTGAATAAGGGGGGTGTTCTAGTAATTCAAACCCTAAATCACGAATTTTTTGGATGGCAATATGAGATTTGTATGCAGGGGCGTTGTCCTGCAAAAACGAAACACCTTTGAATAGCTTTCCGCGTCTTTTCTCTTTAATTTTTTCCCGTAGAGTGGTCAGTAATGTCGAATAGTAATAACCAGTTATTGTTCTACCCTTATACAAAAAACCAATCAAGAACTTTTCCAGCAGATTTTTGGACACGAAACTTCTTAGGTCTTGGAGAACCGGAGTGTCGCCATTCTATTGTTGCTTTATTTCTAAATCGTAGAAATGTACCCAAGTCTCATCCATAGTAACAATTCGGTTTAAGAAGTCTACATCGTTTTCAAATCGAGCACAGATCGAACGCGATGCTACTACCCTTGCACGCTTTTGGTCAACATTCAAACATTTGGGGATCCATTTTGCAGCAATTTTCCTAATGTCCAAATTGACGTGAACTATATGATGAACGCGAGTGTATGAAATATTTAGTGCTTCAGATATCCGTTTTAGCCCAATTCGACGGTCTGTTAAAATCATGTCATGAACTGCATCGATATTTTCGGGGACTGACACAGAAACTGGCCATCCCGATCGGTCATCATCTTCAATGGAAATTTTATTCGTAAATCTGCTTACCTATTAACCCTTTTAAATACAGGTACTTGATGATGGCTCGATACTCCAATTTTTCGATTTTCACAATTTCGGTGTATATATATATATATATATATATATGTTTATATATATATATACATATATATATATATATTTATATATATATATATATATGTTTATATATATATATATATATATATATATATATATATAAATATATATATATATATATATATATATATATATATATATATATATATATATCTATATATATATATATATATATATATATATATATATATATATATATAAACATATATATATATATATATATATATATATATATATATATATATATATATATATATATATATATATATATATATACATATATGTATAGGGAGGTTATCTCAGAAAGTACTCATCTGATTTCAAAAATATTTAAACCTATATTAATATTTTTTTATGACTATATTGTGGTGTATTGCCTTTTTTCTTGATACCATCAATAATTCTTTATAGAATGCTCACCGTTATCCAGAAAATGATCGTCCAATACATATTTAGGCCCTTCAATACCTTGGATAGTAGCTTTTCCTTCATAATCAGCGAGAAGAGATCTGCACAAATCCGAGTGGAAAAGTTGAAGAATATCAGAATTATTGTACTTCGGAAAAAATTCACCGGCAGATCCTTTGAAACTACTGCAATTATCATGGTAGTAGGTTGTATTAGTGATATGATTCCATTTATATATCTGACCAAGAGGATGGCTACCTCCAGTGCCAACATTGAAGATGCCATCAAAGGTTGCTGATGCATTTTTCTAATTAAAAAATAACGAAAAATTTATAAAACCATTGACATATAAATATATGATCAAGTTAGGAGTGAGTTTCTCACTTTCCACCTTTTTCATAGAAAATTTCTGTCAAGAAGTAAAGACTACCTATAGTTAATGGAAAACGGCTTGATAATAGAGATGTCTTGGTAACACAAAATAATTAGGATAATACCGAAAGGAGTTTGATTATTTTGAACATACCTTAACTCATTGATTTTTTTGAGTAAATATTGAACACTGAGCCAAGGTTAGGCATTTACAAAATCAATTGTACACTAATGGTACTTGGTTGAAATCCCACATACTCGCCATATATTTTTATACATATAATGCAATAAATAAATTCATTTTATGACTTTGAAGGAAAGAGTTAAGTATATACGTATGTTATATGAGTTAATTTCACTATTATTAAAATATCTTCATCACCTTATAAAAAAAACCAAATTTGTCCATAGTTGGAGCATCACTCACAAACGGCAAACTTTTTAAAATGTCCAGAATAGGATCCTTGTATCCAGAGAACATTATTTCACCGGCAGGTTTTGTGACATGAATTTCATTGTCTACTAAAGATCTCAAAGTATAAGATATTGTTTTTTTTGGGAAATAGCTCCAATCTCTTGCCTTGTGAGCCACAGACTGAAAATATATCTATAATTAGAAACAGACAAGTATTGTGAGTTAGAGTTCCATATATATATATATATATATATATATATATATATATATATATATATATATATATATATATATATATACCTATATATATATATATATATATATATACCTATATATATATATATATATATATATATATATATATATATATATATATAGAAAACAGAATTCTTCATGTTAACGATACACGTTAGTGTCCTAGTTCACTTCATTTTATTGCCACGAACGTGTATCGTTAACACGAAGAATTCTGTTTTCTATTCATTTGCTACCTGTAAAAGGTATAAAATTGGAGCGCTTGTTACTTGCGGCGTGTGAATGTTGAATTACATCGAATGGATGTATCAACTTTACTCTTGCTTAGCGATTATAGTAACCACCTTCGGGTGTCAGGACGTACGAGTTCTCGTTGCCGAAATGTTTTCTTCTATCTGTAGGATGTGGTTCATTTGTTTCCGACTGGTGGCGCTGTGTCATATTTATATACCATATAATCACTGGAAGGAAAATATAACGCCGTTGGAAATATTTGGTTGGTTATCACTTTCGATGGATAGATGATACTGATGAGCCCCAAATAAGGGCGAACTGTCTATCATTTCCATTGATTGTGATAGACAACTTAATGTTTCTAACATACACCATCCTAAGGTATATATATATATATATATATATATATATATATATATATATATATATATATATATATATATATATATATATATATATATATATATATATATTATAAAAAAATAAAAAAAAAATATATATATATATATATATATATATATATATATATATATATATATATATATATATATATATATATATATGGAAATCTTCTCTCATATACATAGGCGATATTTTGTGTGACATGCGAATACCATACAGAAATAGTTTATTTTTCTTTATGCAATGCATCCAGCACACGTGATGATTATCACTATAAATTGAGAATAAAAACAAAGAGTATCTGTTAAGGAATTTTCTTCTCAAGCTGCTCAATTCTCAGATATGAAAACTGGTAAATAGAACTCGGTCTTGTGATCCATATAGTTGAGAGAAGTTTACTGGTTGTAGCCCCGAATCAATCAAAATACAGGACCCCAGGACAACTAGCCAACGTACTCTATGCATTCGTATATATATATATATATATATATATATATATATATATATATATATATATATATATATATATATATATATATATATATATATATATATATATATATATATATATATATATATATATATATATATATATATATATATATATATATATTAAAAATCACAAGATTCAACAAATAAAGATTAAAATCAATAATGAAGGTGTAGAATACACTTTCAATCAGGGTTCTACTCACCATAGCCACTGGATTTGGTATAGTAAGGTTAAAGTCCAGATCATGAACAGACTCTTCTCTGCAGAAATGAAAAGTTCGTTTCCTATAAAACGAGACAGTTTCATTGTTGTGGAACGTAGCATTCACTTTCTCAATCGTTTGCTTGAATCTGAATGGACCAATTTCATTAAGAATTGGTTTTGTCGAGTGGTTACGAAAATCTTCGGGATTGGTCCAGTTGAATACGTATACATCGAAGTTCATGCCTGGCGGACTGACAGACCATGATTTGAACAATGAAGATCCAGGTTCGAAGGTTAGTAGAGTACGTATGCCGTATGAATACAGGGTTCTTTTGAAGGCTAACAGCAGAGCTCCAAGGGACAGCAAGATGAGGCACAGCACATATATGCAGTTTTTATGATACTGTAAATATAAACGAAAATATAAATCATTAATATTCATTCACTAGGTTCATTGATTGTTGAAAATCAGGAAAAAATTTAAATATACATATTCAGAAGGAAACTATGTGAAATATTCAATTATCGAAGGTAGATCTTAATACGAAGGTTTTATTTCAAAAATAAGTAACACCTGGAAAAAAATAGAAGTGATTTAGTCTCTAGAATATAGTTTAGAACAAATGTACTATAACATGAGGAATATAAATTAAACAAAAATTAATTCTTCCAAAATTGATTTACTTATTGCTTTGACAAAAATTCAGACACCGAAATCATGTTAAATTTAACAATTTAGCAGAACTCTCTGATAAATTATAACAGATACGCGGAGTACTCCCTCATTTATCATCGAAAATTTGTAAAAATAGTTGCGATGTTTTCGACAAAAATAAAAACAGCAGACTGATAATTGGGATTTTAGGCAGATGTAAAAATAATGAAATAATATTGATAACAATTTTCACACATTTGTTGAGAAAATGCGTGACGCACGTTTCTACGTGTACGTGAGTACTACTTCATCGTTACAAAGCTAGTTAGTCGAGAACTTAGCGTACGCTGGCTAGTATTTGGGAGGTCTCGGGTTCAAACCCCGGAGCCGACTGGTCTGCCATGAGTTTTTTTTCAGAGGTTTCCTCATGGTAATGTAAGTCACTGCTTGCAAACTTTTAAGGCGAATGCTGGGCCAGTATTAATCCTCTGAACCCTACCCACACTTTCTATGTTCCATAAATAGGGATTTAAAGCAGTTCTAAAAATCACCACTTATCCGTATACGTATCGCAAAGCGCATGTGCAGAAGCGATACGTGTGCTTCGTTACGTTACGTGGAACGTATCAATCCGTCACACGTACCTAACGTACGTATTGTTTTTTTGTGTTCCGTGCTCTCGTTTTTCAACGACCAAACGACAAAAGTGATGTTGTGTGCTCAAAAATCATAACCTTATTTTCTATGTTTAAGAAAAAGACTTTTTTACACTGGCAATGACGATATAATTTTGCTGAGGGAGATATCGGGGCATAATCCATGATTAATAAATAATAGGAAACGCGAAAGGTCACTATTTTTTAGTAGATGTCAACTCTCACTATTTTTTAGGTTGAAAATTAAAACACATGTATGGTTACGTTGCGAACGCATTTGCTTTATGTCTCTTTTTGATTAATCACGTATCTCCGTTACGTTACGTATACGGATAAGGATAAGTGATCTATTTGAAGAACTGCTTTAAGTCCCTAATATCCCATCTCACCTATCCTTAATGCACTTGTACATACAAGTGTATCCTCTGATCTGGCTGAATGAGTTAATCCCAAACTCAAGCTGCCCGCCTCCCTGACACATACTTCAGGGAGGAATGAAGCACGTGTGTTTCCTTTTTTTTCGTCAGATGCTGAGTAAACTCTGGTTTGATTCTACAGATACAGATATTAACATACAATCGAGCTAATTTGAATTCTGGGAATTCAAACCGAACCACCACCAGGTACTGCATTGTTGCAAGTTAAGTAAAGGACTATTTGTGAGTTCGAGCTGACCATTGGGGAGAACACCAGAGTATTTGAATTTATTGATTTGTAAAGATTCTAGAAAATTGAATATTACACCCTTTCACCCTATTTAATATTTCAAAGTCTGAGCTAATGGAATAGTTCCATTAATTAATAGAATTTGCACAATTAAAGTCCAACTTTTCAATTCTATAAATTCGAATAATCTGGTCCTCTACAGGTGGAACTCACAAATATATATATATATATATATATATATATATATATATATATATATATATATATATATATATATATAGCTATAGGTATGTATATATATATTTACAGTGGCGCACCCAGGGGGGAGCCATGGGGCTGCATGCAAACTCGATTTTTATTAAAAAGTTGACGTTTCGCCATGACATTCGTAGCTTTTTCAAAACTTTTGAAAAATTGAAAATTATTTGACATTTATTGATTTGAAAAAATTGAATAGTTAAAAAAGACTACTATGTTTCATCAAAATTTTTCGGCTGTGGCCGTTCTCTGTTATTTATTACGTCCTATTCAGTCCAATATTAACATTCAAATCTGTTTAGTCCAATATCAACAGTCAGGTCTGTTGATATTAGATGGGAAGGGAACCACAGAAACCTTCATCCACGTAATGTACAAAATAGGTTTAAAATATTTGATTGTTGTCTTTAAAAAGACATTTTTTTGGAGATCACATGTTCTAAATTATACTTGCTTTTTAGAAAAATTGAAAATTCTAGATGTTTAGATTTTGTCTAAGAAGATGAGTTGTTATGGTAAGAGTTTGTTTGTTGAATTATTTTGTTTTGATTTATGTTGTTTCTCAGAAAAATTAAAGAATTAAATCTGCGTATATTGAACTCAAATGTATTATATCTGTTCTATCGTTTACGAGTTTACTTAAATTTTTTTGAATATGTAACATTTCTAAAATTTCTCTTCGTTTTTGATCTTTTTCTATTTCTAAAATTTTTGTGCTATTAAAGTTAAAAGTATGATTCTCATTGTTTTTATGTTTTATTAGTGCTGTGGTTTGTGTTCTGGTATATTTGTGTGCTTTTAGTCTTTCTTCTAAATTTTGAAAAGTTTTTCCTATATATGATTTATTACAATTATTACAGGGTATATATATATATATATATATATATATATATATATATATATATATATATATATATATATATGTATGTTGGAAATGATAGAATGAATCCCAATTTGAATAATCAGAATTTACAGATTAATTATTTCGAATATCCAGCCCCCCCGCTTTTCTGCTTTATGAGCTTTTTCATTATTGCCGTTGTATAATTTGCATTTAGGTATGAAACTCATAGAGTTGTCATTTGTCACTTAAAAATTGAAAAGAAGTTTCATGAAAATTCAATTATTATTTTAAGTTTATACGAAAATCGAAAATTCACCAGTATTTTACCAAAAAGCTAGAGAATTCAATAATTGCAAATACTTACCATTCTTTTATTATCAACTCTTATTATTTAACCAAATTCCAAGATGAAAGGACGATGACTAAGTTTCATTTCGATATAGGTGTAGGAGCAGCTACCCTACCAAAGTCACGAATTCACTGAAATGGAAATAATTGGTTAACTTACAGAAAAACATGCACGAGGAACTTATTCTTTCATTGAAAAACATGTTGACCTTTTGAAAATATTGAAAATTTTTTTTTACATTGTTTACTAAAAAATTTATAATTATGAATACATTTAGCGGACCGGTTTCGAACATATCTTGAGCTAATATAACAAACTATTTAAAGATACAGTTCTACTCAATTAGGTTTTCCAAATATTTCTGAATGGCGGTAACTTGTAGGCAGGTATGTCCTTTTGAAGATTCAATATAACATCTATCAGATAATAGGTTTATTCACACGAAATAAGTTATTGGTTGATCTGAGCATTGGTTCGGCCGATCTTCAAAATAAGATAAATAAAGCGTTGCGTTAGAGAGCAGGGGTCGGCAGCCTTTCTGGAATTTGACAAATATAAGTACCTAAATTCATTGGTAATATTTATTAAAATATAATATTACAATCATCTGCTGTGAAACCTGTATTTATTGTGGAATCAAAAAATTTTAGTAACAGAAAAAAGTTTTAAGGAAAACGGAAACACTTTTTATGTAGCGTTAAAAAAACTAGTAGTTTATATAGCTTTTCTTTTTTTTTTCAAAATAAATTAAATGTAAAAAATAATTTCAATTCACATACGCTCTATTATTGAGATTTTTGGGCTCTATTATTGATTCCGTTCGGGTAGTAGCAGGAAAAACTTAAAAACCACCCTTTCAATACTATTTTTTTAGAAGGTACCTAAAATTTCAGTTTGATTTCAGTTAATTTTTCCACACAAAATATAAAAATTATTCGTTTGGATTATTTTATCGGATCAATTGAACCTCTTTGAACGAGAAAATTAATAGAAGTTGAAGGTAACTGAAAAGAAGGCGCTTTCTTAAAATTATATTTTTCCGAAGAATAGTGGCTCAAGAGGGCATATGTAGGTAATCACTTCTGAACATTGAATGCGAATTCCAACTAACGATAAGTACATTCGAAAAAAAATAAGTAGTTATAGAGGACTGAAATCTAAAAAATTTGAGAACATTTAGCTAACTGGTCACAAAATATTTATGAAAAACTTAGGTACTCACATGATATTGATAGAAAAATGGGTAATACTAATATTGAAATCTGCCTAGTGATTATTTAAAACACTATTATTGATTAATTTGATATAGCATTCCTGTGTCATTCTACTGTAATAGTGAATACTATATTTAATGTCGTTCAATGTCGCCCGCTTTTTTATAAATTTCATTTTTTTGCGCTAGTGTTTTTCTTTGTTGAATTCAACTCTGTTCTGCCAGGTTTTTTTCGAAATGTTTCATAAGTTATTTGATTAGACCTCACATTCAATGAAATTGATCAACATCCAGGAAAAAATTATTGAAATTCGAAAAATTTATATTTATTTTATACTACTTGTATTTATAATATGAATATTTATGAAATACGTCAACACTATATAATTTGTCATTCATCTTTTTAAACCTCTGTATGTTTCTTTACCGTTACCTATATAACATTGGTCAGAATATTGAAATTATATTTGCAATGAAAAATGACTATAGTCATCCATACTCCTTTTGACATGGTGTTGATTAAGAAAATTACAACATTTTAATAGCTCCTTCTGATCAGAGAACAGTAGGTACTTCTATTCATTTTGTTTTCATTTAGATTTTGCAGAATCGTATGTCAACAATAAGTCTCAAGAAATTATATTTTTTACACATTTGATTGAAAAACTATTTAACTGATTTCGATAACTACTTAACAATTTGAACTACTTATATACATAAATCCACAGGTAGGTACCAATAATTTTTAACTTCATATGATGGATAGGATATTTGGTACTATGATGCAGAGCTACATGAAGTTTTATATTTTGACTCAAATTTATTAAAATGAAATGAATTGAATACTGTTGGATCAAAAAAAATATTAAGAGCTAGTAGAGGAACCATCGTGTGACTACTCAAGAGAAAGGAATATGGAAACAGAAATTAAAAGTTTCGCCGTTAGGTACTCTGATATCCTCTGTATATGGATGTCATTATATGTAGTAGGCAGACGTGTATTGTTTTCGATAAAACAATTCTAATTGTAATTTCAGAAAACTATTTCATTTCATTACGAATATATTATAGGTACGATGTACTTCCTTATAAAATATTTATATCTCAAATCTGCAGTTGAGTTTCTGTACTGATGTTCTATATTATTTTCTTTAGTTAAGACATTTATTTTTTCCATGAATTATTTTCTGAATATTTTGTTTTCAATAGTGTATTTTATTACCCCTACAAGAGATATACCTCTCAGAGATAGTAAAGGAAATTATGAATAAATAATATCAAGGAGATATAACATTAATATGCTGGATAAGCATAATATGTAATATTGTTGATCAAGTATGATATCCACGTAATATAACAAAAGAGAACACCAAGTTATGTAGTCTGATCGCAGAAGTAAGACATTGACATCGGAATACTCGTATATGTCATTGGTACATCTATAGGCAACGCTAATTGAGGTTAAAATTGAGAAACATGTTTTATGTTAAGACCCCTGTAAATGTGTCTACAGAGAAGATTCGTTCAAAATTTTTATTTCAACGCTTATTACTATAAAAAAGCTTTAACTCACCTGTAAATTATTTTTAGTTGTATTCTTTCCCATAAAAGACATAAGTACTATTGTAGTTTCAGACCTCCTAGACCAAGATTTTCGAAAATTTTTCATGTCTGATATATGGGTATATAGATATATAAATATATATATATATATATATATATATATATATATATATATGTGTATATATATATATATATATATATATATATATATATATATATATATATATATATATATAATATATATATATATATATATATATATATATATATATATATATATAAATATATATATATATATATATATATATATATATATATATATATATATATATATATATATATATATATACACTCACCGACTTAAAATTCGGGACAGCCAAAATGTTGATGAAATTTAATGTATAATAACTTTTATCTCCATATCCGATTTAATTGTTTTTTTTTTCAAAATGTCGATAAATGTTTCGAGATTGAGTAATGTTATTCAATTTTGAAAAAAAGTTCACATGTAGAAATATAAAGGAAAATATTTATTAATATATTTATGATGAAACTGAATTGATGATATTTAATTTACCTCGCACTGCCAACCATAACCCAATTAAATATATATATATATATATATATATATATATATATATATATATATATATATATATATATATATATATATATATATATATATATATATATATATATATTTCCAACCGCAGCCATTTTTACGTAGATATTTCTTTTCATATTTTTGAAAAATTGCCGAACTCAACAGCTTCTGCACATTGAGTTAGAGGGTTTAATTTCTGTACGTACATTGAGATTATATTGACTTAAGATGTTTTATGGATTCAACTCTTTCTCTCAAACGCGCATCATTTCGTGGTGACTATTCCTTTCAAATTGCATGTCGATCTGCTGCTCATGCGTTTTTTGTAACTGTAACAGCTTCTTTATATTTTCAAATTACATAATTTCTGCATCTATATAACTGAAATTTGTGAATTGCACACTACTACTGTTAAAAAGAGACTGTTTTGATTGTATGATTCTTCAAAGTCCAAATTATCGAACGAACTGTATTGGTATAAGTTTTGATAATATAGAAAATAAGCTAATATTTGGTTATTGATTTGAAGATGATTAATGTAATTGTTGCGTACCTGGAATAATATTTCATATAGTATTTTGTTTTGAAGGCATCAGCCAATATTTATTTCAAGATGTTCAGATGTTGTTCTGAGAACTCTTAAGCCTGAGCCACACATATCCGCACCGTGCCCGCACCGACACATGGCCCTGTCACGGCCGTGTCTCGGTGAAGAATAGCCCCGTGCTTTCTTATGGGGCTGTCTTCACATCTCCGCACCGTGCCCGCACCGCGTCCGCACCGCGTCCGCGCCGAGTCCGCACCGTGCGAGATAGTTCATGTTTTACTTTTTGACGGACACGGTGCGTTCTCCGATGGATTCTCGGCATATAGTAGAAATGGAGACTAGAGCGTAGCTGGTGGGTGGGCAATCTTTCTGTTCACCCTCGATAGTATTGAAATTTTTTTTACTGTCCAATTTTTAATTCTCAATAATCGGTGATTCAAATAAAGACATGTTGTATATTGTGCATCTATTGTTCTTACTATTTTATACTATTGTATCCAATCATAAACTTTATTACGCCCTTTGGAACCCTACAAAACATAAGCCTAGAAGAGATTGTTTATAGACTAGAGAACAATACGGTCATCCGGTCTGGGATTCTGATATGGCACGTTTTTCGAAAGAGATAAAATAATCGGGTTCATCCTATTGCGAGTGCGAGGAATGTAGTCTAAGCAGACGGTCTAAAATTTTATGAAACAACTCTATAAAATGGCATAACGATCCAACAGTCAGTTGGGTTAATAGATTTCTTGTTTCATTAAACTTATAATCTTAATTAACGTAATTTTTATGGAAATTATGAGGGCCTAGAGAATCTAAAAAATCGGCCAAGTGCGAGTCGCACTCGCGCACGAAGAGTTCCGTACCATTTACTACGCCCCCCTAAAATATTTATTTTATTTTAACCCTCAGCTGGTATCGTCATTTTTCTTACGTAACTGTTATCTTTGGATCGATTCTGACCCGATACTTTTAAAAAAGGTAGAAACCTCCAAATTACAAAATATCATTATTTAATCAATTTTTAGCAATGTATACAACAGGTTTAGTAACAAAAAAATCTTGGATATAAATACACTTTATGTGAGAAACTAAACTACCGACCGCGCCCGTAGTACGGCCGTCATGCGGCCGTGTGACGGAAATGTGTGGCTTTGAACTTCTTGGCCGACACACGGCCGTGTGCAACACCTCCTAAAGAACAAAGGCCTCGGGGCTCAAATAAAAATTGTCGTGACGTCATCAAATCTAGGCTGGAAGATTTCCCATTAAAAGAGCATTGAGCAGTAACTCTGCGAAATATTGATATGCCATCGCGGCGAGCGGGACGTCAACTGTAGTTGTGCGACTGTAATTTGTGATGATACGCCCGCGCATCACGTGTTTGTAAGAGTAAAGAGTTCGTTCGTTTCGGCGGTGGCAGGTCGTTTGTTTCCATTTTCATCAATTTTAGGTCGTTTCTGTGTAATCTTGTTGTTGTGAAAGAAGCCCGTTAATATGCCGTTTAAGTGTTGTGCACCGGGATGCCGCGGAAATTACGATAATGGGCCAAAAGTTCATGTTTTTGGTTTCCCCAAAAATGCCGAGTTGAAACAAAAATGGCTGCGAGCTATTCCGCGCGATGATTTAGTGCCCAATAAAAACACCAAAGTTTGTGAATTACATTTTGCTCCTGGGTGTATTGAATGGATAAATTCCGAGCAGGATCCTGTGACAGGTAGGATTATTTCAGTTACTTTGAAAAAATCTCGCTTGAAAGAAAATGCCATACCATCCATTTTTCCAAATTGCCCTAATTACTGTTCAAAAAATCTATTTCTTCGTAGAAGTAGAGATGAAAAATCTAAGGAACAAGAGGAGCAACAATTTCTTAAGGCGTTAGAGGAAAGTAAGGAAGATTACATTGCCTTTAAAAAAGGCCGGTGGTTTTGAGCCTTTGGAGGATGGTTAAAAAGAATTCAAAAATTTTCAAATTAAAGAAGGGTGGTTTTCAATAAAAGGTTCTCTTTCAAATTCTGAAAACACTATTGATAATTTGACATTTTTTAAGGTCCAATATACACCTGGCCCTATAATAACATGGGCAATTGTTATAGATTCCAATTTAAAACTAGAATCATTTTTATATGGCCAATCTGTTTGTGTATCAATTTATAATTCAAAATCACCATTTAAAATAAGTAATTTGAATCAACTGGAAAGGATCATAGAGACGATTGATAACACAATGATGTCACTTCCTATGAGCTTACATAATAATAATCCAGCCACCGAGTTTCCAACGACTAGTACTAGCGGTGACAAGACAGATCCTGAGCCTGATTCAAACCAACAGGAATCCGAAAAACAAAAATCAAAAAGACTTTAAAATTTGTTATAGATATTCTTTTAAATCTTAAAGGCTCGGTTGAATTAACAGATACTCTAAAATTTGTTTCGGAACAACTGACTTTGCTATGTGCTTCAAAAGAGAGGTATAGGTACTCACCCAGTACAATTGTTTTATGCTCCATTTTATTTACTATTAGCCCTCATTCGTACAAATATTTGAGAAATCATGCTCCTATTATTTTACCACATCCTGACACTATCAAATCTATCTGTAATAAATTTTTGACCGATCCACATATTGATGAAAGAAATTGTTTTTTAACTTATGCTCGTAATATTCATCAATATTTAACAGAAAAAGACAAATATGTTGTGTTGCTCTTCGATGAAATTCATATTGAGCCTTATTTAGATTACAAAGCTGGCAATACAGTAGGAACGGCACTAAATAATCATAATTTAGCAAAATCTGCAGTGGCATTTATGATAACCAGCCCATGCTCAAGCCTTAAAGAAGTCATTCATATATCTCCTGTGTCTGTGATATGATGAAATAAATTTCTAAATTATATGGTCACAGTTCTCCAAAATGTTTCAAAAAAAGAGAAATTTGGTCTACTATTTAATTTGATAAAAATATATCTTAAATTTTTGTATAAATATGACCATTTTAACATAAAAATATGACACATATTAAGTTATCAGAAAAGTTGGGTTTTTGGTTTGAAATTTCGTTTTCCCGAAAAAAATAATCGAATGGGGCGCGACTAAGGGTTCAGTTCATGTCTGGCAGCCCTGTTTATACCGGAAACCCTTAATACCTATTAAATATCCCTTATCGAACTCATTTTATCATGAATATTATCATAGTGCTCATATACAATGCTTAATAAAATCAGCCTAGATTGAATGACGTCACGCGCAAGCCCCGAGGCCTTTGTTCTTTAGGAGGTGTTGCCGTGTGTCGGTGCGGACACGGTGCGGATATGTGTGGCCTGACCTTTATCTGGGTGTTCTCTTTAAGTCTGTGTTATTTATATATATGTGGATATATTTCTTCTAGTCAATACCAAGCTGGTTAGTCGAGTATGTTAGGTACGCTGGCTAGCATTTGGGAGGTCTCGGGTTCAAACCCCGGGGCCGACTGGTCTGTCATGAGTTTTACTCAGAGGTTTCCTCATGGTAATAGAAGTTACTGCTTGCGTACTTATAAGGCGAATGCTGGGCCAGTATTAATCCTCTGAACCCTACCCACACTTCCTATGTTCCATAAATATCCCATCTCACCTTTCCTGAATGCACTTGTACATACAAGTGTATCCTCTGATCTGGCTGAAAGAGTTAATCCCAAACTCAAGCTGCCCGCCTCCCTGACACATACTTCAGGGAGGAATGAAACACGTGTGTTTCCTTTTCCTTCTAGTCAACTGCCTTGATAAACTAGATTCATTGCGTAAGGGTCTTAGGACGATATTTCGCATATGTTCACGAGTCGTTTCATACCACCCAAAGACTGAGGGGTAAACGGAGCGTCAGTGCAGTTTATGAGAAAGAACACAACAGATAGAAAATAAGTTAGTTAAGAATAGAACTCCGGAGATACGACACACGTCTATCTTCTGTAATTAAACCACGTACACCATAAATATTGTGTACCGAATTGCTTACAAATATATGTGAATTAGTTTTATTTGTGGCAATTCATTAGTCCAAACGTTAATCACCTAATCTCCCTTAACGGTAGCTTAGAAAGAGTTCAATATCAAAAAGTGATTGCGAACTGTACAGTAATCTTTCATTTCAAATATGTAATAGACGGTGGCTCCATTTAGATGGACAGTCGTGAGTTTTTCGTATTTTTATAGAGCTAAATTTGAATTGAAAATTCAGTTTCATGGCTATGAAGAATAGATTTTTCATTATTTGAAAAAATTATTTAAAAAAGCATATTATTAATCTGAGAGGATCCCTTCAATTTGCTACAATGAAAAGAATTGAAATCTTTCTAAGTCTTCTGTGATGAAGATATATCGATGAAATTGAAAATACTCAGTATAATATACTTGAAAATTGAAATAAAGAATTTTTTAGCAATTGTACATAAATCAATATATATACATATATATATATATATATATATATATATATATATATATATATATATATATATATATATATATATATATATATATATATATATATATATATATATATATATATATATATATATATTCATTAATATTTCAATTTTTAACAAGGCGAAAAAAGGTTTCAGTAATACATTGTTGTCGTTTCGTTAAGAGCATTTAGAGAAGTAGAGATTAAAGATATTAATTTTCGACTGAACAAAATTTTATTACTCTGTTTTATGTACCAATGAAAAAATTTATTGCTACATAATATATACATATTCGACTTGGTGACAGTCAAAAATCAATGACAAATATGGAATATCATATCATTTCCGCTACTCTCATGTATATATATATATATATATATATATATATATATATATATACAGGGTGTCCGGAAATGATGGGCAAAAAATTCAGGGGAGAATTAGAGACCGAAAATAAATGGTACCTCTTCATATAAAATTTTTTCGAAAAATGATTATTAACGCAGTTAAAGGGTGTTAAAGTTAGATTTTATTTACAGTTTTCTTGCTCTAAGTTTTGACACGCTCATAATATTTCGACGAAATCTCGTAATGGGGGCTTTATCGGGATGAGGAAAACAAATTTGCCTACCGCATTCTCGCATTTTGTAGAGGGTGCCACATACGAGCCTATACTTTCATTTAAATGGTCCCAACTTTTTTGTGTTACACTGTATACGACTTTTGACTGAATATTTTCATTCTACTAAACTTCTGACATGAAAAAGGTATACTACTTTTATTTCGATAAATCTTACCGTTTTCGATTAAAACGCTAAAATAACATTGCTTGCATATGATGAATACGAAATCATTTTAATTTATTTTCAACATTAAACATAGCATCCTTTGAAAACGCTATGGTTGCCGTAGAAACAGGTTTGGGGAGAATTAGTTTTGACAGTTACTAATTTTTTGAAAATTTGTTATCACCCAGGTGGTGGTCAGTGATAAATACTAAAGAAAAGTAGCGTACTCAACAAAGAAACAATGGTTTATTAATAAAATCATGAGGTTAACGAACGAAAAATTAAACATTCAAATCAAATGTTCAAAATGACGTCCTTCTCGTTCAATGCATAAATTAAGTCTTCTTGAAAAATTCCGACGAACTCTATGGAATATTCGTTCCTTTTGCCTTATTACCTCACAATTGGCAACAATTCTTCCTCTCAGCTCTTCGACGCTATTCACAGGTGTCCTGTATACAAGCGTCTTCAGGTAGCCCCAAAAAAAGAAATCCATTGGGTTTAAGTCAGGGGATCTAGAAGCCCACTGTACAAAACCACCGCGCCCTATCCACCTTTCAGGAAAAGTATCATTTAGGAATTGTCTGACCGCTAAACTATAATGCGGTGGCGCGCCATCTTGAAGCAGCCACATTGAATTTCTCAATCCGAGTGGTACATCTTCCAACAAAATAGGTAAGTGGTTTCTTAGAAAATCCAAGTAAACTTCACCATTGAGTCTTTGTGGAAAAAAATGTGGTCCAATTAAGTAGTCCCCCACAATACCAGCCCACACGTTGACGGAAAACTTATTTTGGTAACCACGCTCTATTGATAAGTGAGGATTCTCATCAGCCCAAAAATGCTCATTATGAAGGTTTATCAAGCCAACATGCCCAAATCCAGCTTCGTCCGTGAAAAAGATATTACGAACAAAATTTTGATCTCCATTATGGAGTATTCTAATGGTATTGCATAAATTCACACGAGCAGCAGGATCCTCAGCAGATAGCGATTGCACCTTTTGGTAGTGGTACGGATAAAGGTTTTGTTCGCGTATTGCTTCATGTACGGAGCTCTTGGGAATGCGCTCTTGGAAACTAATTTTTCTAACACTTACATTGGGATTATTCTGTATCGAGTTCAAAATACGAACTTCTGCTTCTGCTGTTCTAGTATTCCGTTGTCGGCCTACTTCGAAAATTCTAGTTTTGAACGATCCAAATTCTACCAGTCTTCGATGGATAGTACTGAACACTCGCGATTGGGGTAGGTGTCTATTTGGAAATGCTTCACGATACAAACGTCGTGCTGCAAGAGCATTACCTGCAGCTAAAGCGTAATAGTAATTCATGTCCCGCAACTCCGCGTTAGAGTAATTGTTATTCATCAATGTTTTTTTATAACAACAATTATTACAAAAGAACTTGAACCAAATTACTAACTGTCAAATCTAATTCTCCTCAAACTTGTTTCTCGAAAACGGTAAGATTTATCGAAACAAAAGTAGTATATCTTTTTTATGTCAGAAGGTTAGGAGAATGAAAATATTCAGTCAAATGTCGTATACAGTGTAACGCAAAAAAGTTGGGACCATTTAAATGAAAGTATAGGCTCGTATGTGGCGCCCTCTACAAAATGCGAGAATGCGGTAGGCAAATTTGTTTTCCTCATCCCGATAAAGCCCCAAATACGTGATTTCGTCGAAATATTATGAGCGTGGCAAAACTTAGAGCAATAAAATTTTAAATAAAATCTATCTTTAACACCCTGTAACTACGTTAATAATCAATTTTCGAAAAAAATTTATATGAAGAGGTACCATTTATTTTCGGTCTAGAATTCTCCCCTGAATTTTTTGCTCATCATTTCCGGATACCCTGTATATATATACATATATATATATATATATATATATATATATATATATATATATATATATATATATATACATAATTATTTATTCGAATTGTTGTTGCCTGTGATTTATTTTTAATCTCTTGATAATTATTAGCAATAACAGGCTGGTTGAATCTTAAAAAACTCGACTTAATTAATAAGTTGACGTTTTACCACGACATTCATAGTTATTCAAAACTTTTGATAATAATTGAACATTTTTTGACTTTTATTGACTTGAAAAAATTGAATAGATAAGATTGATCTGTCTTGTTAAAAATTCTTTCGGATGTGGTTGTTTTTTGTTATTTATTACGTGCCTATTCAGTCTAATATTAACATTCAAAAATTGTTATCATTAGAAGGCAAGGGAAACTACAGAAAACCTTTACCTATGTAATGTTCGAATAATAATAATAATAGGGTAACTATTTATTTAACAGAAAAAGAAATTAGTCATGGGACAGGAAAATATTAAAAAATGTAAGAGCTGAATGTATCGGTATATAGAACGTTTTATATGGAAGCAGCCCGTTGACACGTGTTTCGGACTCTTTGTTGTCCTCATCAGAACGGCGTAGCTAAGTATTGGATTGAAAATTTGGAGATGAAAATAGTTAATAATATAAAATCCTCTGTTATGGAAGAAAATCAACTTATTTGTGGTTTATTGTTTGAACTCTCCGGTATGGAGAGATTTGGTCAGTCAAACTTTGCCCACGGAGGCGATTAATTCCATCCGAGAGATCTCAGAAAGAGTAAATTAATATTAAAATAAGAAAATTAGTTTTGGGAAAATATTAAACAAGTAAAGCAAAAATTATCGGTATAGTTCGTTTATATGAGGAAGTAGCCGTTTTTAATGAAATTTTTATAATAAAATCCTCTGTTATGGAAGAAAAATCACTTATTTGTGGTTTATTGTTTGAACTCTCCGGTATGGGAGATTTGTCAAACTTTGCCACGGAGGCGATTAATTCCATCCGGAGAGATCTCAGAAAGAGTAAATTAACATTAAAAAAGAAAATTAGTTTTGGGAAATATTAAACAAGTATAGCAAAAATTAAAGGAATAGTTCGTTTATATGGACGTAGCCGGGTTTAATGAAAGTTTTATTTAGAATCTCAAATTTTTTCAAATGACAAAATGTACTTTACAATATAAACAAATGATAGTTTGGGATCATTGCCATATTTTTCAGCTTGCAATATTTAATTATTTATTCGAATTGTTGTTGCCTGTGATTTATTTTTTAATCTCTGATAATTATTAGCAATAACAGGCTGGTTGAATCTTAAAAAACTCGACTTAATTAATAAGGTTGACGTTTTACCACGACGACAATTCATAGTTATTCAAAACTTTTTGAAAAAAATTGAAAAATTCTTTGGACATTTATTTGACTTGAAAAAAATTGAAATAGATAAGATTTGATCTGTCTTGTTAAAAATTCTTTCGGATGTGGTTGTTTTTTGTTATTTATTACGTGCTATTTCAGTCTAATATTAACATTTCAAAATTGTTAATCATTAGAAGGCAAGGGAAGACTACAGAAACCTTTACCATATGTAATGTTTACGAAAATAATAATTAGATAGGGTACTATTTATTTAAAAAAAAACAGAAAATTAGTCATTAATGGGGAAAATATTAAAAAAAGTAGAGCAGAATTATCGGTATAAGAACGTTTATATGGAAGACAGCCCGTGTACACGTGGTTTCGGACTCTATTGGTCCTCATCAGACCGGCGTAGCTAAGTATTGGATTGAAAAATTTGGAGATGAAAATAGTTTAATTACATAAAAATCCTCTGTTATGGAAGGAAAATCACTTATTTGCTGGGTTATTATTGTTTGAACTGCTCCGGTATTATCACAAATAAGTGATTTTCTTTCATAATCAGAGGATTTTATTATAAAAATTTCATTAAAAAACGGCTACTGTCCATATAAACGAACCCTATACACGATAATTTTTGCTTCACTTGTTTAATATTTTTCCCAAAAACTAAATTTTCTTTTTTAATAGTTAATTTACTCTTTTCTGAGAGTCTCTCGGATGGAATTAATCGCCTCCGTTGGCAAAGTTTTGACCAAATCTCCCATTAGCGGGAGAGCTTCAAACAATAAACCACAAATAAGTGATTTTCTTCCATAACAGAGGATTTTATTTATTAAACTATTTTTCATCTCCAAATTTTCAGATCCAAATACTTAGCTACGCCGTTCTGATGAGGGACCAAAGAGTCGAAACAACGTGGTCAACGGCTGCTTCCATATAAACGTCTATACCGATAATTCTGCTCTACTTTTTAATATTTTCCCATGACTAATTTCTTTTCTGTTAAATAAATAGTACCCTATTATTATTTTCGAACATTACATAGGTAAAGGTTTCTGTAGTTTCCCTTGCCTGTCTAATGATAACAATTGCTTGAATGTTTAATATTAGACTGAATAGCACGTTAATAAATAACAAAAAAACGACCACATCCGAAAGAATTTTTAACAAGACAGATCAATCTTATCTATTCAATTTCTTTCAAGTCAATAAATGTCAAAGAATTTTCAATTTTTTCAACAAGTTTTGAATAAATATGAATGTCGTGGTAAAAGCGTCAACTTATTAATTAAAGTCGAGTTTTTAAGATTCAACCAGCCTGTTATCTGCTAATAATTATCAAGAGATTATATTACATATATATTTATATATATATATATTATATACAATATATATATATATATACATACCTATATATATACATATGTATGTATATATAATATACCTAGTAGATATATAGATATATATATTATATATATATATATACATATATATATATATATATATATATATATATATATATAAATGAATTTAAATGAAACTATTTTTGTCTTCAAATTCCCAAAATTATATTAATTAACGTACAACCGGTTTCGTTGTTTCAGAACAACATCTTCAGGTACAATATACTGAAAAAATAATAAATAAAGAGTAGCTTACAAACAAGAAAAAACATGAAAAAACATACATCTTCAATTTCAACACTTACATTTTTACACTAATGAGAAACAGTCTAAAATACAAAGAATCCAAAAAATTGTAATTCAGTCAACATTGATGAGGACGAAAAGACGAAACAAATTTAAAAATTTTTTTCTCACATACGAGAAACAAATTACTCCTTTCAAGGTTTACGGAGCTAGCAAGATTGACAATTTAATATTTTGTAATGTGGTACCATCTACCGTAAATATATGTAGTACTTGTTATCGAATTCTGTCATTCATAATGTCCTAACAATGTTCACTTCTTAGGATGGAAGGCTGTGATTTTAACTAAGGCCGCCAGATGGAGTTCCTTCCTTAACAAACTATTAATAATTTACGTGTACTTTTTTCATTCAAAAAATAAATTTATCAGTTTTCTATCAAATTGAATTTGGTGAATTAAGAATTTTATGTGATATTTGATTTATACAGTCCTCGAAATTTCCAAATGCTCCAAGTTGTTCAATATGTAAGGATTGTATTCTATGTGGAGAATTTTA
>JARQZK010004465.1:112500-200443 GCA_030704885.1 Cynegetis impunctata | reverse complement strand
AAAAATGTGAGCCAGAATGCCATGTCTCTTAATTTGCATGGAAGTTTCTGTTCTGAGTCTCCTATAATAGCTGCAGCCTTTGCTGAATACTTTTCTGAGATAAAAAACTGTAAGCCTTCAGCAACACTATGGAAATACTATATCTCTTATCTGCACAATATCTAAATTGGTGTCTCATACCTTTTACTTCTATTTAGTTACTTGTGGAAGAAGTCCTAAATGTTATAAATTCGCTAAATAACAAAAGAAGCTTTGGTACTGACTGTATATCTTCACGAATATTGAAAGTCTCTGCAGGGTACGTTGCAGGTCATCTTGCTCACCTGATAAATCAATCAACATCAACTGGCATTTTCCATCTTCACTCAAGAAGAGCACCGTTATTTCTATACATAAACGTAATGATATAAATGAATTAGTCAACTACAGACCAATCTCGATCCTTTTTCCAAAGTTATTGAAAAAGTGGAATTGAAGCGTATGGTAGATTATTCAGATAAGTTTAATATTATCACAAGTTGTCAACATGGATTCAGATCCGGTTGCTCAAACGAGACGGCTGCTGTTTCATTTGTTGAAAGTACTTATAAGTGGTTGGATGATGGTCTATGTGTTGCTGGTCTGTTTTACGACCTATCGCGTGCATTCGATTGCCTGTCTATCCTCCTCATTCCCAACTTTGGATTGAAAGTCCTACAAATTTGCCATGGATTTGTTTCAGTTGTTTAGAAGTTATAGAACACCTCACAATAGACAAAATAATTTTTTTTTTATTTTTTCAAAAAGTAAGGTATCATATATGATACTTTGGAAGTGAAGAGCCACAAATAAAAATGAACGTTAAATAATTTATTTTATTCAAAATATGCGAAAAGACTGCTTTTTTAAACACAAAGAAAAAATACCTTAGATTATACAAAACATAGAACCAATTCCTTCTTAAAAGCACAAATTTTCGTGAAATTTAGTTTTCGTGTAATTTAGAGAAACAGTTTCTACTTGTTGAAAAACAGAGGAAAACATTGCACGTTTTACACTTCACAAAAGTTAACATTTTACACCCAGGATACCTACACTTTGAACGTGTTTTTTGCTCTTCAGCCATATTTAATGGCATATGTTCAGCATTTTTTCTTCTAGAGCTCCTTCTTTTTCGAGGGCGCACATCATCGTCACCCTCGTCGTCACCACTCTCTGAATCGTAAGCAGAGCTGTCACTGTCATTCAACGTACCAGCAGCAAGCAACTCCCGCGCTATAGAAAATTTAAAATTAAAATAATCTAATATATCTTTGCGCTGCATGTTTGCGTCAACAGCATCCTCACGATATTCAAGCCAATTAGCTGCACAGACAAAATCGAAAAAATGGAAGATAGCTCGAATTGTCCATTTCTTAGTTCTTGTGCGCATCGAATAATTACCAATAACTCGGTCGAGCAAATCTACGCCACCCATGTTGATGTTATAACTCTTCACAACTGCAGGTTGATTCACTTCAATATATTTACGTTCAGCTTTAGACCACCATGTGCAAGAGCCCACAGGTTCTGCTTCACACACAGAAGACGCAGAATGAACTGGTCTTGAATCAAACCATTTTATGCCTTCATACAAATAAAAGTCTAGAGGAATTCCTCCCGGAGTGGACATTACAAAGTTGTTTAGACCAACAGGATTCGGTTTACCACGCACGTACTGTTTCATGGCTGCCTTTCCATGAAATGGTACCATTTGTTCGTCGATCGATATATGTTGTGGACGTTTTCTCTGCAAGCCTTTTGGATCATATCTAACATCGGTCGTATCTTCCAAAACCTATCGGATTCTTTCTGTTCTTTACTCACAATATTATCCTCAACTATCTTTAGGCGAGTTCGTAATGCATAAAAACGATTGCGAGACATATTGTATGAAACAATAGGTACGCGGGAATCTCTCTGCCAGAACATTTTTAACCTAGGCAAGTTGTAAATGCTAATAATGATGCAGCAAGCAAAGAACACTTTCATTTCTTTTGCATCAGTATCTAATGATTTCCCGGTAACAAGAACTTCTCGCATGTTGGTAAATGTAGCCAATGATTCAAAAAAACTATCGCCAAGGTATCGATTGAAATATTCAGTTGGCTTTTTGACTTCTCTAACTTCCCGGATAAAGTCAAATTGTCTAGGCGGGACATGAAAGTCAACACGAAGCCATCTTCTTTTTGTAGAGGTTACAAAATTTATAAGGGGCACATTGTCTTCAGACCAGTCACTATCTGCATCAGCTTCTGGATCTGGAACATCATTCCTTGGATGCACAACTGCCTCGTCTTCGTCCTCGCTGGAATCAGCCAAGACATCGTCATCTAGATCCCATTCATCCAAGTTTATGTTCAAGGCAATTTCCTCTAGTTCACATTGTGTGAGGGACTGCCCTGGAATAAATGTTGATAACATTTTTGGATTCAAGTAAACAACAAACGAATTTTAACCTTGATTCAACCCTACCCTCAAGAGCCACCCTAAAAAGTATGTTTATATAGTTCCGCCTATGCCCTTTCCATTAAAATAAGCAAAATGAAAAACTAAACGAAACAAATATCTATTTACAAAATAATTATCTAAATATACTATTACACCCACAGTATCACCTATGATACTTCGATACAATGACCCCGGCATCAGTACAATATCTAATTTTTCATTACACAAATACATTACACCGGTTCCTAAACCTTAACATGACTGACATCAAATAAAATGTAGTTTAAAAATTCATTACTTACTAGTTTTTGTAAGCTTCTTTTGGGGAGCACTCATGTTGTATGAAAAACACTAAACAAATATGAACAAAAGTGAGGTTAGGATAATTTTCACGACGGCGCTTCGATTATTCGTGCCTGGCAGTAATATATCGTATATGATAGGCCCAGGAATAAGTCTCAAAACGACGTAGCGCTCGCGGGAAATAATTTCCAACCGTAGTATCACATATGATACCTGGGAACTGAGGAGGCTATACCATTTATAATGAATAAGTTATATAACTTGGGATTCAGAGGAATCTTTTTAGAGTGTTTGAATAGCTTCTTGGTGGAAAGATCAATGGTCTTCAAAGTGATTGACTTATATTCGAGCAAATTTAGCATCGATATTGGTGTCCCTCAAGGATCGGTATTGCGGCCTCTTCTGTTCATATTGTTCGTTAATGATTTACCTGAACATCTTAATTTTTATGAATTAATAAAATTGATTTTATTTGTCGATGATACATATATCGCCGGAGCATCTAGAAATATTAATGAACTCCTTTCTTGCTGCAGCAAACTAATAAGGAGCATCATGGACATATGTAGGGCTAATGAGCTCATTGTCAATGTGGAAAAAACTATTTCTTTCGGAATCAGGGACACTGTTCCATTGACCCTCCAGTAGGGAGATGTGAAAATTTCTTTTTCGGAAAAAGTTAAGTTTTTGGGTGTTCATCTCGACATTACTTTGAGATGGTGTGAACACATGAATGTATTGAGTAAAAAGTTGAATGCATCCTATTATGCTATAAATAAATTGAAAGTGTGTTTACCATCCACGGCAATTTGAGATGTGTACCTACTACAGTTTGGTATACAATCATTTGCAATTCATTATCTTGTTATCGGGTGCTTCAGTTGACGTAGATAGGATAATGCGTCTGATCTTCAATATCAGCCCACTTTCCTACTGTAGACCGCTCTTCATCAAACATCACATTTTGACGGTCCCTTGTATTTATATATACAAATGTCTTGTTATGAAACGTAACATTGGAAATTCCATTGGACTGTCGACTATCACAATCATTTTACGAGAAACTTCGAAACATAGTGTCTACCTCAACATAGGACAACTAAATTTGAACTCTCCCCATCTTATAAGGGCATACAAATTTTCAATAATTTACCAAATGAAATCAAGAGATTGAACGAGTTAACATTCAAAAAAACCATTAAACGTATATTGATTGAAAAATCTTAATATAGTATAGCGGAATACTTTGCAGGTGGCCATTTTGCATAAATTGTGTTGGCTTACTTTGTAGTACTAGTATAACACATTTATTTTGATCAGTTGTGTTCATTTTTTCTTGTACTTATCTCATTTGACCTGTCCTATAAATTCTCATTTTGTGATGTCGAAGGGATTAATAAAGAATTATTATATTATATATATATACTGGCGGCCGTTGAGGAAAAGAATTGAAACCCTCTAATGAATCATTTTTCAATAAGAACTCAATTCATTTATAGATTTTCAACCCTCTATCTAATCAAAAGAAGCTGTCGAGGTACGCAAAATCTCCTATAGTAATGAATAATAGTTAAACAAAATTGAAAAACACGTTTTACAGAAAAGCAAACAGAGAAGTGAAATATAATTTTCAATAAATTTAAATTAAGAATAGTGTGGTTGACAAAAATTCTTTTATTGTAGAAAAGTTCGTGGAGTCAATTGTAATGAAATTTCAATGACAGATATTAGTAAAAGTAGAGTCATGAAAATATCTTGAAAAGCACCCCACGCTTTTATACAATGACGAGTGTTTTTTTAACTGTTTTTTTAATTATTTATTTTCTATTATTTAGTTCTGCCAATTTCAAAAGCGTATGTTTCATTTTTTTCAATTACTATTATTATCCTCACTTATATAGTTTCAAAACTATGACAACTTCGTAGACGCGAATAATCGGCTTTTTGTGCGTACTTGGCACAAACACACTACCGGTTATCGGATTTGGAAAATCATTGATCCTAAAGGCCTTGATCAGGATAATGGAACAACCTATTACTGCATTGTCATCGGTACTAGAGGAGCACTTGCTTAACATCAACTTGTTGAATACATTGTTTATTGTAAAAAACTTGTCATAGTTATGAGGAATTATCGATAATTTAGGATATCGTCTGCAGGACACCTTTTAGGTTTAAGGATATCTAAATTAGGTACTACTGCTTTTTTCATAAGGTTTTCAATATATTTTCAAGTTCACGTGTGAATATGAATAATCGACGAAGCTGAAAATGTTGTATTGATGAAAACAAAGTTCTAAACAGAAAATTTTCTGTTCAATGGCGTATATTTGTGTTTGAATTTTCACACTAGCAATATATATGTTAAAGCACCTATTTGTAAAGTATTAAAATAGGTTTTATGTATTTAGTGAGATTGGTTCGCTCAAAAAAAAAGAGATAAATAAGAAATATTTTATTGTATAAGAAACAATAAATGTGTTCAAAAAATTCAGTTTTCATTTATTTTAGATTAATAATTTAAGATTACTTATAGCGCTAAATTTTGGCATTTTTCAATTGTCTGGTGTTTTTTCAAATAGTTCCTATTGCCTAAAATCTTATCTTCTTGCCTATTTCAATACATACGCCAAAAAATCATTTATTTGTACCACAAACTCAGGTCCATCTATCAATTTAACTTAAATCAATCATCAATATATCTTATATGTTACTTGCACTTTCAATTTGTTTCACAGGAAAGGTAAAATTAAATTAGTATCTGTTGACCAATAATTTCTTTGACCCGTTTATTGCATGCAAGAATATAACGAATATTTGTCGGTATTGCTGTTTTTAAATCAACGTTAAGTAATTTATTAAAAGTTTAGATGTTAAAAGAATATAATCATTTCCTAACAATGAAATAATTAACATAAGCAAAATTTGATTTTACTATGATAATTATCACAAAATAATTGAAAAATATATACTGCTATTGCAATTTCAGTCATACGACCATCATCAGGCAGATTGAAAGGAATTACTTCTGGAAATTCGGCCAAGGTTATTCGAGATAATCACCTTTGAAAAATATACATTAAGTACAGGTTATTAAAATTGGATTTTCAACTTGATAATTCAAAAGTTCTTGAATTACATTATGGCTTAAATATATTAATTATAGGCGAATAAATCAAGTCAATCTAGTCGCTCAGCACTTCATTACCGTTATTATTATGATTGAGTTTGAAAATGTTCAATTCAATTTGGCCCATTTTCGCAGTTTGTGCATAATTTGGGGATTATCTATTTGTAATAATGGATGTTGGTTTTCGCGGCAATGGTTTGCAAACGATGAATCTGTTTTATTTTTCCCTGGGAGTTTTGTTTAGGGTTCGAAAGCCATTTGATATTACATTTAAGTAGAATATTAGAAACCGAAGTTGAAAATATGATATATTCAGATTTCTCTTCTTTGATGGATTGAGGATATCATGCTGTTATGGGCAAGTTTAGTGGGTTTCTTTTTAATAATTTCATTTATCATACATGAATTTATTCAACCCATTATTTTAAGCTATTATTTCGAAGAAAATTCCTTATTATCCAATTTTGAAACGAACAATTATAATAATCATGAAAAATATATCTCACGGTGTCATTTATCAATCAAATAAACTGAGAATAGGTAGAAAATAATTTATTCTCGAAAAATGATTATATTTATGGTATTTAAGATCTACCTTTTTATTTCATGAGATGATAATGATAACTGTTTTACTAGTGGAAAATAATTGAGAACATTGAGTCTTAATTTTATACCCTGAGCGAATCACTAGGACAAATTATTAAATGGTTTTTGTAGTTAATAACACTTTTTCAAACAAAGAACTGTCAATAAACCACGTATTTTTAGCAGGTTTTCACTTTGACTACCTGCTTATTAAAATGAGTGCGTTTAGCAAAGTTTCAACTCAATTTCACATATTTCTCTCTCTCTCTCTCTCTCTCTGAGTACCTATATATATATATATATATATATATATATATATATATATATGTAAAATTAAGTGAAACTAGGACATTTATTTGAAACTTATCAAAGAAACCTCCTAGAGGAGATGGTTATAAGAGTTCACGAAGCATCGAAATATCTACATTTACCTTAGACGTACTTGTTAGAAATAATAATTTGTTTATCACAATCGATGAAAATTGATAGACAGAATGTTTCACCCTTATTGGGGCTCATCAGTATCATCCATCCATCGAAAGTGATAACCTTAGTTTCAAATAAATGTCCTATAGTTTCACTTGATTTTATAACCACGGTACGTGTCTCGATAACACGAAAAATTCTTACATATATTCATTTGACTTTATAGAGGGATGAAATTCAGAGCGATTGCTACTTGCGGTGTGTAAATGTTGAGTTACCTCGAATTGATGTGTCAACTAGCAGATATAGTAGCCATCTTCGGGTATCAGGAAGTACGAGTTCTCGTTGTCGAAATGTTTCATCTGTCTGAAAGATGTAGTTCAATTGTTTCCGACTGGTGGCGTTGTGTCCTATTTATATGCCATTGTGTTGCTAGAAGGAAAATATATGACCGTTTGAAATGTTGTTTTGGTTATTACTTTCGAAGGATGGATGATACTGATGAGCCCCAATAAGGGCGAAACAGCCTGTCTATCAATTTCCATCGATTGTGATAAACAAATAAATATTTCTAACAAGTACTGTCTGAGGTAGATTTAGATATTTCGTTGCTTCGTGAACTCTCCCAGCTCCGCTAGGAGATTTGTTTGATTAGTTTCAAATAAATGTCCTAGTTTCACTTAATTTTATAACCACGGTACGTGTCTCGATAACACGAAGAATTCTTCAGTACCCTTATATATATATATATATATATATATATATATATATATATATATATATACATACATACATATATGTTTTATATTATATTATGTTTATACTATAGAAGTCGCAATTTTAGAGCAGTAGGGTTGAGAGCTGGTAAGTAGGAAATAAATATTGTTTTTCTCCAACCATCAAAAAATGTTGACATTTTTGAACTATTTTCAGGTGCAAAAGCCATCAATTCCCTTACCGTACAAAAATTTGCTCGTTGCTTAGCAACACTTTTAATCCTAGGATTAAAAACGCTACTTTTAATCCTAGGATTAAAAACGCTACTTTTAATCCAAGGACCAAAAGTAATTGCATTTGAGCTCTCTAATTATTGAAATTTGAAGAAAAAACATTGTCTCTTACAAACTTAGTAAAACAAACTAATTGGGCAACTATATATAGGTATTTATTTGTTATTTATATTGATATTGAATGTACAATTGGAACAATTATTGCCAAAACTCAAAGCACCACTGAAATTATCACTAACAATTTTCGAACAATTCAAAAGATTTTCATTAATGTCACAACGCATAGCACCTCCAATTCCTAATACTAGAACAACCTTTATCATCAAATATACATTATCAGGTGCCATATCCAGGAACCGATCCACTTCCTTCTTCGTAAAAACCCTAGCCTTTTTAGGTATATATCCATCACTTTGCCTTTTTAACAATGCTCGTAATTTTGAATATTTACTAATATCTCCACACCATTTTTGATATCCAGTGTGGATCGCAACATTGAATACTGTGACCAAAGATTGGATGGCTTGACGGTCTTCGTTAAATTGAGAAATACACCATAAGAATAACTCTCCTCATAGTTTTGCACATTTTTTTCTTTACATAAATCCATGAATCGCTAAATATGCAAGTTCATAAACTTGGCGAGATTTGGGTGGCAAAAGATTTAGATATACTGCTTCGGCACTTTCCAATATATCTGCAGGTATATTTTCAGCGTGTTCAGCGTAAAAACTACTACAAAAATTATATGATTAGTACGTCTACTGACGTCTACTTGACAATCAATATTTACCAACAATACCAGATATCCATGACTACCGACTTGCTATCGCTGTTATAATTAATAGGTGTTCAAATTTATTACCAAATTATTAACGATTTTTGAATAAAACTAATATTATTTTAATTTTGACTTGGTTGGAGAAAAAATAGTATATATCATACGGACTAAAAGTGCCTATTTTTACTCGCAATTTTGCATTCGCTCGGCTGCGCTGCGCTCCGCCTCGCAACTGCAAATATTGCTCGTAAAAAAAATATGCACTTTTAATCCTTATAATATAATATACTATTATTTTCAAACGTACGATAATAACGTCATTTCTCGATTGACAGGATCATCGAAAAGTTCTATTTCTCCGCCAAGGCGGAGAAGTGTTGCTATGCAACACTTTTCCGGACGGCGGCAGGAAAAGATGCAAAGATGAATTGGTAACCACGACAGAAAAAATTCTCGCAATTCAAACGTCATTTTTATTCGTTAAAGTTACATTGAATGTACAATTGTCAATGTTGCATTTTGAAAATTAAAACCATGTAATATGAACTGGTAGGATTCTGTCTCGGAATTCTGTTCAAAAGCTGATGCTCAATAGAGTAATCTGAGTTGCTGGTTCCAGGGAATTCGTTGAAGCTCAATATCCTACCAGCAATGTCATTCTTATTTCGCAGAGAATCCTCGATATAGCCTTCTGCTACACTACTTGACTTCCAACCTCCGTGTCGTTTCAAAGACTCAATGTTGGCTCCTACATCTATAAGTAGTGTAGCAGAAGTTCGCCTCAATGAATGACCTGTGTATTCGCTTGGATGACTCAATTGCAAAAAAGTGGCAACCTTTCTTGGAACACTTCCTATACCATGTATTCCCATCACAGCTCTGTAGCATTTTCCAGATTGATATTTCAAAAAAAATCTATTTTCAACGAAATCCTTTGGTCTTAACGCAGTGTATCTCTGATAAATATTTAGATTATTCTCCCAGATAACTGTGAATGTTCGAACTTTTCTCGTTTTACTATCAGGAATATTGACTATTATAATATTTCCCTTGTCCTCGATATCTGTACTTTTCATTTTCACCATTTCGTCACATCTGCAGGCACCAGCTATTCCGAATAATAAAACAATCTGAAACAACCACGTGATCAAAGATACAAAATTAAAATTACTTGAAATATGATAGTTACCTTTAATCCTAATTATGAATCATCCGGTGCTTCGAAGAGAAAACGTTCGAACTCTTCCTTAGAAAAAACTCTTGATTTTTTTGGAAGATATCCTTCATTGGACTTTTTCAAAAATATGCGCAACTTCAGATATTTACCAATATCTATTCCATGTTTGATCGCTAGTTGCGACTTTATCATTGAATATCGGGCCCACAAAGTAGAGGATTTCCATTTTTTTTCTTTAGCCATTGAATTGAAATATGCTAGAAGCACATTCTCTTGGTAAACTGTCACATTTTTCGAATTGCACCAATTCACGAAGTGATCATATGCTGCAGAATATTTTTCAATAGACTTCGATGGTCCAAGGGTAGACTCTGCTTCTTTGGCCAAAACCTCAATTTCTGAAGACATTTTCACTTTAAAGTGCGAATTATAACTATCAATATTATTTTACTTTAAGTATATCTCTCAGAATCAATTTTGTGTGGCAACCGTAACTAGGAAAATGTTCCATAATTCGTAACGATCGTAAGTGGATAGAATTATGTGCGTAAATGTGAATCGATCCAAAAATGGATATTCAGATTTTTATGAATTTCAAAACGTTTGAAAATAAAATAACATATTTCATTCGGAGTAGAAGTGACTTTTCATGGCTCGCTTTCAATTACCCGCCTCACTGTGTTCGGCGGGTAAGCTCAAGCTCGCCATGAAAAGTGACACTTCTCCTCCTTATGAAATAATATACTATTATTTTCAAACGTACAATAATAACGTCATTTCTCGATTGACAGGATCATCGAAAAGTTCTATTTCTCCGCCAAGGAGGAGAAGTGTTTCTATGCAACACTTTTCCGGCCGGCGGCAGGAAAAGTGTTACTATGCAAAAGATGAATTGGTATAACCATGAACAAAAAATTCTCCAATTCAAACGTCATTTTTACTTTCAACCACTTCCCACCAGGTTGCGAATTATAACTATCAATTATTTATTAGGCAAATGTTTCATTATTCATAACGATCGTAAGTGGATAGAATTATGTGCGTAAATGTGAATCAATCCAAAAATGGATATTCAGATTTTTATGAATTTCAAAACGTTTGAAAATAAAATAACATATTTTCATTCGGAGTAGGAGTGACTTTTTAGTGAAAAGTGACACTTCTCCTCCTTATGAAATAATATACTATTACACGATAGGAGGCGGAATTTTAGAGCAATATTGTTGAACGTTGGTAGGTAGTTAGATTCTCATATCACCTTGAACGGGATTAGTTGTGGAACGAATTGGTTAGGGGGTTGAGCCACAGAGGAGGAAATGAATTTTGTTTACACGATAGAGGGCACACTTTTGGAGCAGTAGGTTTGGAAGTTATAGGCGAGCGGCGTACCCCAAAAAAGAGCTCTCGTTAACGAAGAACCCATAACTTTTTGGTAACCGACAAAATTTGGTACCAAAATGTTCGTTGCAAAAATCTGCACAACTTTTTTCAATGAAATTTTTCGATTGGAGTGGGGAAACATTGTGTTTTTCGAGAAAAACTGTTTTTTTTTCGAAAGTAATACGCGCGCGGATTACGTTTCAACTCGCTGTCAATTTTTTCCACTTTTATATATTGAATTGAAACTTTTACGGTTTGATCGTGATATTAAGTACTTTCGAAAAATGTTCAGATTGATAACCAGATTTCACATGTTTTGATGTTACGTAACTATATATATATATATATATATATATATATATATATATATATATATATATATATATATATATATATATATAACGAATAATCGGATTTTTATCTTCGTCGAATGAAAGAGTCGAGGAAATTTTAAGAATGATGCTTACAATTAAAAAGGTTTTAATTAATATAGTTTCAAGAAGTTTTCGGCAAAATTGCAAGAACTTGTGTTGCAAAGAACGAAATCTATAGCACTTCGAATATACTGCGCGCGGTTGTCCTTTGAACGTACACTCGCTATTAATTATCCTCTCACTATCTATCGCTATTAATAAATCAAATTTTTATGTAACTATCTTCTTTGAAAAGTGGATGAATGTTTGAAAACAAATTTTACAAATTATTACAAATTTATTATCATAAATTTTTATTATTTTTGCAAAACATGGGCACACAATGTTTGTACAGGGTTTATTTCTGCTCTTGCATGAACAAAAATATTTTAGCAGATATTTGTTTAAAACATTCATCCATTTTTTAAAGAATATAGTTACATAAAAATTTGATTTATTAATAGCGATAAATAGTGAGAGGATAATTAATAGTGTGTGTTCAAACGACAATCGCGCGCAGCATATTCGAAGTGCTATAGATTTAGTTCTTTGCAACACAAGTTCTTGCAATTTTGCCAGGAACTTCTTGAAACTATATTAATTGAAACCTTATCAATTGTAAGCATCATTTCAAAAATTTCCTCCACTCTTTTATTCGACGAAGATAAAAACCCGATTATTCGTTATATATATATATATATATATATATATATATATATATATATATATATATATATATATATATGTTATATATATATATATATATATATATATATATATTTTATATATATATATATAATATTTATATATATATATATATATATATTATATATATATATATATATATATATATATATATATATATATATATATATATATATATATATATATATATATATATATATATATGAGTATATATAATATATATATATATATATATATATATATATACATATATATATATATATATATATATATAACAGCGAGTTGAAACGTTATCTGCGCGCGTATTACTTTTGAAAAAAAAATAGTTTCTCCCGAAAAACACAATGTTCCCCCACTCCAATTGAGAAATTTTATTGAAAAAAGTTGTGCAGATTTTTGCAACGAACATTTTGGTACCAAATTTTGTCGGTTACCAAAAAAATATGGGTTCTTCATTATCGAGAGCTCTTTTTTGGGGTACGCCGCTCACCTAGAATTGCTATAGATTTCGTTCTTTCCAACACAAGTTCTTGCAATTTTGTCAAAAACTTCTTAAAACTATATTAATCAAAACCTAATTTATTGTAAGTATCATTTAAAAAATTTCCTCGACTCTTTTATTCGACGAAGATAAAAACGCGATTATTCGTGAAATATATATATTTATATATATATATATATATATATATATATATATATATATATATATATATATATATATATATATATATATATATATATATATATATATAGTTACGTTACATCAAAACAGGTCGACTTTGGTTATCAATCTGAACATTTTTTGAAAGTACTTAATATTTCAATATAATTATAAAAGTGGAAAAAATTGACAGCGAGTTGAAACGTAATCCGCGCGCGTATTACTTTCGAAAAAAAACCAGTTTTTCTCAAAAAACACAATGTTCTCCTATTCCAATCGAAATATTTTACTGAGAAAAGTTGTGCAGATTTTCACAAAGAACATTTTGGTGCCAAAATTTGTCGGTTACCAAAAAGTTATGGGTAGGTGTCATAATTTTGGGGTTACGCCGCTTGCCTATTAGTAGGTAGAGAGTTCGAATCGGTGAGGAGGTTGAGTCGCTGGTGAGGAATTGAATCTTGTTTATGGCGCAACTTCAGAGTAATAAGGTTGAAAATTGGTAGGTAGGTTTTTCATGTCATCTTGAATGGAATTGGTTTTGGTACGAATCAGTTAGGGGATTCAGTCACATAGGAGGAAATAAATCTTCTTCGATAAAAGGCGCAATGTTGAAACAAATAGGTTGAAAAATGGTAGATAATCTAAATAGATGGAAAACTGGTTTGATTTGGAAAATATATTTTTTAAACTGGATACGTTAAGTAAACCTGCAGTTATAATGCAGTTCGCTGCGATAGAGATTGAGGTTTTTTAATTATTAATTTATTATATAAGTGAGATTTAAAGACACTAAAATATGAAGTGAAAAATTTTTTCAATATTATA
This sequence comes from Cynegetis impunctata, assembly GCA_030704885.1. Lineage (NCBI taxonomy): Eukaryota > Metazoa > Arthropoda > Insecta > Coleoptera > Coccinellidae > Cynegetis > Cynegetis impunctata. Next base: position 186,578 of record JARQZK010004465.1, on the reverse strand, counting down.
TACTAACATAAATCTTCGTATGATTTAATGGTTACCGACTGAACACTTGAGCGTTTTTTCGGTTTACCGTGAAAAAGGAAATGAACGAGCATAACGACAGGTAACTACTCGTCTAGTAAGTGCTGTTACGGTTCTGCAAATTAATTTGTTAATATACCTATTGGATTTTATTTAAACTGTTTTTGATGTGTGTCTGAAGGTATCGGCATACATTAAATAATAAGACCTTATTAATTTTTCTGGAAGAAAAAATACGTGAAACCTTAATCTGCTGCGTAATATTATTAATACAATCAAGTAATTAAAGATATATTTTCAATGTTTATTTTACTTCTGAAACTGAGAGCCTAAAGGTCATATTATATTTCACGAAAAATGATGAAATTGATATAATCTTGAAGATCATAATTTATATGATTCTTTGAGCGTTGTATACTTTCTCTGAATAGTATATAATTTGGTGTAGCTATTTAAAAAATTCATATTCTCCTTGTCAAAATTCCCCTCAGAGATAAAAGGTATATGTCCTAATTCAATGTTTATTTTATATCTAAGCTCTAATGATTTCCCGATGGAAACGAGAAGTATTAATTTATACTAAATCACTGATTTCCATCGACACGCTTCTATCTAAATCTTTCAAACGTGGAAAACCCAACAAGAAGACGAAATCGTCCATATAGTGATCCATAAACTAACTGAAAAGGTCCATTTGTTGGAGTCCTTTTAATTCGGTTTGGCGAGGTATTAAAAGAGAGTGAAACCCCCAGCTCAAATCCCGGAGGTGAGCGACGGCCTCTAACTAGCAGATGTGTCAATTTCATTTCAATCAGGGCATAATAGGGACCGTAATAGAATCAACTCTTGCTCTATTTGCCAACACTTCAGTCCCTTTTGCTCCGACCAACTTTAAACCATTCAATTGAAAAGCTTCAATTCGGGAACGTTTTCGATTTGTTGACCTACTCGGTCGCTCGGGGTTCTTTATGTACGTAGAAGTTTAATTGCGTAATGCGTATTTGCCTCTAATATTTTCATCAATCGTTCGAAGCAATTCAAAATGCAAAAACTTCGATTGGTAAGCAATTAATTTCCTGTTAGAACATTTACTGTTGGTAACTGAACCTGCAACGAAAACTGGGTATGTGTGTCTATACAGTAGAGCCATTATTCTGAAATTAGATATTTATATATATATATATATATATATATATATATATATATATATATATATATATATGTATATATGTATATATGTATATATGTATATATGTATATATGTATATATGTATATATGTATATATGTATATATGTATATATGTATATATGTATATATGTATATATGTATATATGTATATATGTATATATGTATATATGTATATATGTATATATGTATATATGTATATATGTATATATGTATATATGTATATATGTATATATGTATATATGTATATATGTATATATTTATATATATATATATATATATATATATATATATATATATATATATATATATATATATATATATATAAGGTGAGTCAGTTTTTTGTAGCAGGACTCCACCATCTTGTAAAAGACATTTTTTTATGATGAAAATCTTACATATAAGAAGCTTCGTTTCAGATATACAGAGTGCCAAAGTTTTATATTTTTCTGTTTATTTCTAAGATTCCTCCTATACTTTTCAAAATAATTGAATGAAATTTGGCACACCCATTTCACTTCAATAGCTCAATATTTGGGGCTATCAAGCATTTTTGAATACCTACAGGGTGATATACTTTTGGGGGTCGTACCTAATTCAACCCTCTCAAACTTTTATGCGTGCCGCCTCTGCTTCCAATGAGTTACCAATTTTAATTTTCTCTTTAATTTGGATACTTTTTGCTCTCTTGTATGTTTTTCGAAAACTGCATGTATGTCGAGATAAATACCAAAAATCAGAAGAAAGTGCCAATTTTTTTTCGGTTCACTCAATATGGCGGCGAGCAAAGAGCGAGAAAATTTGTGCATTTTGCATTTCAAATACCTACTAACTAACCATCCTAGACACCATATCAAAAATTCAAAACTACCGGACCGTTTGTAAGGTAATCCTCCTCTATTCACTGGACTAAATTGGGTACGACCTCAAAAGTGTATCACCCTGTAGGTATTCAATAATGCTTGATAGCCCCAAATATTGAGTTATTGAAGTGCAATATGTTAACCAATTCATCAGTAATTTTTTTAGTCATTAACTAATAAATGTCAAATAAAGTGTGTTCAAGAAATAAAGTTTCATCACAAGTCAATAATTTTTGGAATTTATCTCGACATCCATGCAGTTTTCGAAAAACATACAGGAGAGCAAAAAGTATCCAAAATAAAGACAGAATTCAAACTGATGTTTCATTGGAAGCAGAGGCGCCACGCATAAAAGTTCGAGAGGGTTGAATTGGGTACGACCCCAAAAAATGTATCACCCTGAAGGTATTCAAAAATGCTTCATAGCCCCAAATATTGAGTTATTGAAGTGAAATTGGTGTGCCAAATTTCATTCAATCATTTTGAAAAAAATAGTAGGAAACTTAGAAAAAAACATGAAAATATAAAACCTTGGCACCCTGTATATCTGAAACGAAGCTTCTTATATGTAAGATTTTCATCATAAAAAAATGTCTTTTACAAGATGGTAAAGTCCTGCTACAAAAAACTGACCCAACCTGTATATATATATATATATATATATATATATATATATATATATATATATATAAATATATAATATATATATATATATATATATATATATATATATATATATATATATATATATATATATATATATATATATATATATATATATATATATACAGTGGCGTAGATAGCTTTTTGCGATGAGGGGGGATATGGGGGAAATTTCATAAGTTTTTCTTCTAAAGTTCTATTTTTATTGATACAAATAATCTTTTATGTATGTAGTACAAAATAAGCAGAAAAATTAAATTAATTTGCAAAAGCTTCAAATTATTTGAATTGGAAAAAATTAATTAAAAATCAGTGAAAAATGGAATTTTATTTAATTGGATTTATACATCATTGAAAATATTCTTGGGAAAATAAGAGCAAAAAATTTAGTTTTTGGCGTTTTTTGAGAATCCATTCATGAATTCGTCAGCTGTGATTCCAATATCACGATGAATTGCCAGAGCAGAGAATTTTTTTCATTCTTGGACCTATTATTATAAGGATTCAGAGTAAATCCTCGTCGAAAAAATTGAAAAATTTCAATCTTTGAGTTGTTTATTAACAATTTACGTAGTTTTGCAACATCAAAATGAAATTTTCTTTATAATTTTAATGATCTGTTTTTTATTATCGGAAGCTACATTGAAATGGTTTTTTCCAATGTTCAAGAGGATCAAGAAAAAAAATTGATGATTAATTAAAGTGTTCAATTTTGCAACTAAGTAAATTGTTATAAAAAACTAAAAAATTAAATTTCAAATTTTTTTTAAGGGGGATCTATTCTGCAGTCTTTCGAAAGTAGCTCCAAGAAAGGAAAAAATATCAGATCTATAGTTTAACAGTTACCACACTTGCGATGTTCTTGTTCAAGCAGCAAAAAACTTGCATAACTAATTGAAAAAATGTGATAAAAATGTTTTGTCGGTGGATTATTATCATTCCCCTATCCATTGAGAACCTGAAATTTTTCATTCCTCACTTTAATATTCAATATAGTTAAATAATGTTTATTGTTATAGTGTCCCAAATGGGCGTTACTTTCAGATTACCCGTTTTCGGCCGTATTTTTACCCCTCTGGGAAAATTATAAATATTAATTCTACAGTTCCTGGTGACTTTATTCTAGAAAATATCCTCTTCTTCTTGTATCTTCATTTAGATATCAAAAATATCTATTAGTTTTTGAGATAATTTTTTCTTTCAGTGAATTGATTATAACTTTTACGATTTTCGCGAACGTAACTTAACTTTTTCAAAAAATATCTACATGCTCTTCCGAATCGAATGACAACTTGTTCATAATATTCTTTCGAGACTCATGAAAAAGTTTAACAAAAGAAGCACTTGTTGACTAGACTATATTCTCATAATTAGTAAATCTTTTTCCATGATGTATAAGTCTAGAAATAGATTGAACGCCATCACAAGAAAATTTTTACTAACTCGACAATTTTCATTAACTTCCAAATATTATGGAGTAATTAAATTGACAATCAAAGCCAAGAGTTAAACATATTTTGATAGCCACTCTACCTCAAAAAATATTCGAAATATTAAATATTGATTGAAAATCTTCTATGAGCAAAAGACGTAAGTGAAATGGAAAATTTTATTTACGAAGGAAAAATTCAACCAAAGGCTCCTCGTACTTCTTCCCTTTCTAAATTTTATACTACCTATACTATTAAACGAAACTGCTCGCGCTTTAAATATAATACTACACAAAAGCTTGAGCAGTTTTGTTTGATAGTAAGTACAGTATAGGTACAATTTAGAAAGAGAAGAAATGCGAGGAGATTTTAGTTGACTTCTTTCTTTCGAAATAAAAATTGTCCATTAGAGCCACTTGAACTTTTTTGAACACGTTTTTTGCTCATAGTGACCGATTGAACTTACTAAATAAACATTGAATAAAATATGCTCAAAACTACTAGTTATTTTACCCAAAATTAGAAAAACGATTCAATTTCTTGGTTTATTATTATGATAAAATTATGAGTAGATATTCACTTTACATGTGCTCAATCTGCCCATAATTATAGCTAGCGTGCATTTCGTGGCTTCTGATTGTTCGAAGATCGGAAATTATACAATACTCAATTGCACAGCCGTCACAAAGATATATCTAGATGATTTTCAAATAACTGCACATACATAATATCAAAAGAGGTGCTAGTACTTAGTAAATTTCATGAATACTTAAATACGTTTAAACGAAGACTTTTATTCAATTCTATTATAATTTTCGTAGGCTCATGGGTGGGATTGATCCCCTTGATCCCCCCCTATCTACGCCACTGTATATATATATATATATATATATATATATATATATATATATATATATATATATATATATATATATATATATATATATATATATATATATATATATATATATATGAAAAACTTGGTTCTCGGAATGAACCGCGTGAAAGATTTGAAAAATCTCTACGTTACGGCTCCTCTTGTGAAGCCATCTTCAGGAGAATTAGAAGGGGAAAACAATTCAGATACGTGGCCTCAATCTGCCTACTCCACGGATCGAATTGGGAGGAATCAGCTACAATACGATTGCGTGGTTTCAACCTGCCTTCTCCACCAACCGTACTGCTTCCTGTCAACTCTGAAGTCTCAACCTGCCTACTCTTCAGAGTCAACTAGTTGACGCAAAATACAACAATCAAATCATGAAAAACATACTTGTTGACTATGGTCAATTTCATGCATTTTCAGTCTAAGCGGTGAATTGTTGTTTCCCAATATCTTTGGTGGGATGGCGCTCTGGATTGATATCCAGACAGTGTTACTGACCACGATTTGTATTCGGGAACGATTAGAAATTTGTTAATTCACTTCGAGTCAAATAAGCTGCACTGATGAGATCTAATAAGATCGAAACAGCTGTATGCAGATTTTGAGTCGGGGTGACTTGACAATTTCTATAATTCACCGTTCGATTGTGAATGCAGCTTTTGCGTTGCGGAATACGTATTCCAGCTTCCTTGGAAAGTTTTTTGATAATTTTTTAAATTATTAAAGAATTTTCCTTGTTCACTGTATGTAATATATATATATATATATATATATATATATTATATATATATATATATATATATATATATATATATATATATATATATATATATATATATATATATATATATATATATATATATATATATATATATATATATATATATATATATATATAATATATATATATATATATATATATATATATATATATATATATATATATATATATATATATATATATATATATATATATATATATATGATAATGATACTATATATATACTGATATATAATGATACTATGAAAATTTGGCGAAACGCGTCAATTACAGTATCAAGGGGGCAAATTTTGGGGTATTTATTGTTGTATTATATTTAACCCCTTCAGCTAAGCCCCAGCGCATCTACCCCTTGAATTTCAAATATTAACCTCCCTTTATTTTTTTGTTTTGAAATTCATATGTAATTCTAATAGTACATCTATTTTTAAGTTTTTTTTCTTAAAATGACTGCATTCAAGTTCAGGAATTTATGAAGTGTATTTAATTCACTAAATTGAAATAATGCAAGTATTCAATGGTGTTGTGTTTTCACTGTGCCACAATAGCTTTACATTTAAAAGCCTTTAATAAATATTATGTTTCAAATATTTCCCTTTTGCCGTTTGAGATTACGAAATCTATTGCTCAATAACTGATAAGAATCATCAGTATTTTTTAAAAAAATCTGATTTTATGTTTCTACTTAATTTATTTCTGTAGTTAATTTATTTCTCATAATTGTTCATCGATTATGAAAAAATTGATAACAACAAACATAATTCGAATAAAAAAAGCTTCATTTATTGACATACAATATTACTTCGGTCGTTATCAATTGCACTGTATTTAACATTTCTTGTTCGTATTTCATTACAAATTGTAATAATAATAATAATAATAATATAATAATATACAGAAAAATTTGTAACATGGTGATTAGTATTTAGTGGCGAAACAATAACCTATGAAATAAATGAAGTAAATGTAATATTTGAATATTATAACAATCGATTGGATCATATAAGTAGTGTTTTATTTTTCATGCTTGTTAACTAGACTTAAGTCAGTCAGCTAGAGGTATTATACAATAAGATCAAAATTGCATTTGTTTCCATTGATAAGTTTTCTTATTTCTCTCTGGAAATAAATTTACTTTTGATATTTTTCAGTTCAAGGGACATTGAGTATAATAATGTATGAAATTGACCATGGTCGACAAGTATGTTTCTCATGATTTGATTGTTGTATTTTGCATATTACGCTGCTAGAATATTCGGAGCGCGCTCTCGTGGGTATATCCAAAGGTTTTAAATCACTATGTTAGTGTACCTTGGAATCATATACAACACTGTTGTAGAGTAGATATCTTCATATCAGGAGGTACAAGTTTGCGCGACAAATTTCTGCATTTTCGATCTAAGCTGTGAATTGTTGGTTCCCAATATCTTTGGTGGGAGGGCGGTCTGGGTTGTTATCCAGACAGTGTTACTGACCACGATTTGTATTGGGAGATCTAATAAGATCGAAACAACTGTATGCAGATTTTGAGGCGGGGTGACAGTTTCTATAATTCATCGTTGGATTGTGAATGCAGAGTTTGCGTTGCGGAATACGTATAACCAGCTCCCTAGGCAAGTTGTTTGATAATTTCTAAATTATAAAAAAAAATTTCTTGCTCACTTTATGTAATGTATGAAATTGACCATGGTCAACAAGTACATTTTTCATGATTTGATTGATTTCTCTTAGGTTGATCTACGCTATTTAAGCTGAAAGTGATGAATTTACTCTTTTGAAATTCGAGGCTGAGCAGACTGCGAGATATATATATATATATATATATATATATATATATATATATATATATATATATATATATATATATATATATATATATATATATATATATATATATATATATATATATATATATATATATATATATATATATATATATATATATAGGTATATATATATATATATATATATATATAGGTATATAAATATATATATATATATATATATATATATATATATATATATATATATATATATAGGTATATAAATATATATATATATATATATATATATATATATATATATATATATATATATATATATATATATATATATATATGGAGGTCAAACTCCTCTCAGCTTTTCCATACAGTCCATCCCAAGAGTCATCACTGAAAACAATTGTCGTATCATCTGCATAAGAGACTATGTGGCCTTGAAATCCATTCAGATTGCCGATTTCATTAATATATACTGAGAATAGTATAGATCTCAGCACTTTCGCTGTGCTTCATTCTATCTGTTAAATATGCTCTTAACAGTCTCAATGCAGGACCTCTTATACCAGCCCCATTGAGTCTATCTAATAACATATTGTGAGGAACAGTATCAAAAGCCAGAACAGAGGCCATATCAAGAAACACAGCCATGCATTTTCTTGACGTGTCCAAATCTACCACTATCTCGACTCTGCTGAAGAATGTATATTCAATTTCCTCTTTAAGTTGTCGCGATACTTAGTTGAGTTCATAAGTCCATTAGTAATCCAAGGCTTAATTTTACTGTTACAATTTTTCATTTCACACGTTTGCGTACGTGTATGTATGAAATTGTTTATCTTGTTAATAAATGTATCATAAGCAAACTGGGCATCGCGGGAGTGGAGGATTTCTTTCCATTTTTCTTTTTGTACGATTTTTGAAATTTCATGAAATCTGTTTTGTTAAATAATTTTGATGATTATGTTTTTCGTATAATTTTCAACCAATCAGAACGATCAATTTCGTTAAGTTACCTTGTATAATTTCGATAATACCTGATTATACATAGAGTAGCTCTACCAATCGAAAACTAACAGGACCGTCAAATTTTGACGTTTATCAATAACTGTTTGAAAATGAGTCGGTTCGGAGATTTTTACTTAATATACTCAATAAATAATCGTATCAAATACAATGCGTACTTCAAAATAAATACGGTTATACATCTCAAACTTCCTGCATAATTACAAAACCTGTCAGTTTGACAGAATAATCCTCCCGCTAGGTGGTCGGATTATTTAAACTGTCAAACTGCTGACACTATATGTAATTATGCAACAAGTTATCGATGTATAACCTGATTATGTTGAAGTACTTATAGTTTTACTACTGATTATATAACTCATGTATGAATACGCCAATACAATCCGTGAATTTTGCATAACTACTGCGTATTGATAAGTGAATATACCCTTGACGACGTGATATAATCGTTTTGGTGTTTCGCCTCGTGTCAAAATGTGAATGTTTTCGTATTGACGATGTTTTGACGTTTGTCAAAAAAAAATAAATATTTTTTATTCGTTATATAATCGTAACGAATACCACTCGAGCAATCGAAAATAATCGTTATACTGACCTCGTCACTCGACCTATTTTCTAAAAACACCACTCGAGCTGCGCTCTCGTGCATGTTTCGCAAAATACGTCTCGTGACTCGGAAGTATAAACGTAAAAAATTAAATATTTTAAAATTTATCATAGTAAGTTATAAGATATTAATTAATTTATATTTATAATGAGATCAAAACTTAAATCTTCATGGTATTCTCAATTCTCATTAGTATATATATATATATATATATATATATATATATATATATATATATATATATATATATATATATATATATATAATTATTTATTTGAAATGTTGTTGCCTCTGAACTTTTTTTAACTTTTTGATAATTATTAGCAATAACAAAACTTATAATTAATTCAAAAAAAATTATCTATAGGAAATAGTAAACAAAAGCCAAAGTGAGTCAAAAGCTCAATGGAAATGCACGAAGGGCTTTTGCGGGAATAACAAGGAACCGAAGGACGTAATTAAACATATAAAATATGAAGGGGTTCGCGTTCGAGAGGGAAAGGAGATTGCAAATACATTTAATAGGTATTTCAGTGAAGTAGGAAAAATGTACGATGATAAAATCGATTCTCCCAATGAGTTAAAGGATTCAGACGTTGCTCAATGTAATTCCTTTTACTTGATTCCTGTTGACCCCTTGGAAATACAGGACACTATAACTCAACTGAAACTCGGAAAGGCTGCAGGACACGATTCATTTGAATCTGAGACTTCAAAAGAAATTAAATCAGAAATATCGACACCTCTGGCCTGTCTAATAAATAGCTGTTTTGAGAGGGGATGTTTTTCTGATGCTTTTAAATTAGGTATAATTAAACCAATTTATAAGAGCGGTGACCCCTCACAGGTTACGAACTATAGACCCATCTCCCTGGTATCGAATCTGGCCAAAATAATTGAAAAGACCATAAAAAACCGTATAGTGAACTACTTGAATAAATATCATATTCTCGACGAAAAGCAATATGGATTCATTGAGGGGAAGTCTACAGAAGATGCGATAAGGGAACTGACAGGTAGATTGTATGAGTGTCTGAATAAGAAGATTCCAACACTATATTTATTGATTTATGTAAGGCGTTTGATAGAGTATGCCATATACGTTTGCTCAAAAAGTTGAAAAAATACGGATTTAGGGGACCCATAAATAAAATGCTCAAGAGCTATCTGACAAACAGAAAACAGGTTGTGGAAATTGGACAGTCTAGGAGTCAAGAGCAGACAGTCTCCTACGGAGTCCCACAGGGTACTGTATTAGGTCCTATTTTATTCCTTATTTATATAAACAGCCTTTTAAAAATGAAGGTATCAGAAGAAGCAATTTGTTTCGCAGATGATGGGGTTATTCAATATCGGGGAAGTACATAGAAAGAATTGAAGGAGAAAGTGCAATTAAAGTTTGCTGAAACAATAAAATTGTTCAGAAGCAATAAACTTACCTTGAATATTGACAAGACAAAATATATGGTCTTTGGTTCCAAAACACAAAATCTTCCTTAACTTAGGACACCTTCAGATTGATAATGAGACTTGCATAGCTGAAACAAAAACCATTAAATATTTAGGAATAACGATTGATCCACAATTGAGATGGAACAAACATATAAAAAACCTTGTTAATAAGATAAGAGGCCTTCTTCACAATACTTACGTAAATATATAAGCTCGATAAAATATTTAAAAATATTCTACCAAGCACTGGTAGAATCTCAAATTAGCTATGGGATAATTGGATGGGGAGGTGCTTACCATTGCCACATAAAGCCCTTGGAGATCATCCAGAAATGGGTATTAAAAATTGTATATCAAAAGAAAAGCACCTTTCCCAGCCAACAGTTGTTCGAGATCTCGGAAGTACTAGATGTTAGACAGTTATATGTTCTAAAAATTCTTACAAACATAATATCAGAGAAAATACCTGTTAGTACGTTGCATCATGAACATACAACCAGGGGAAAAAAATATACATACCTGATTCCTCAATGTAAAAAAAGTATTGGTCAAAGAAGTTACACCTACCTTGCGCCAAAAATTTAGAATATAGTTCCTGATCACCTGAAAAACATGAAAAGCATTAAAATATGCAAAAAACGAATGAAAACTTGGATCAATAGTGAAAATAGAGAAGTAATTAGTAACTTGATGAATGATACTTGAAAAGTATTACATAATAGTGAATTATTGCAAAATACATCAACTGTGACAATAATTTTAAAGATTCAGTAGTTTATTACTTACCTCATAAAGTGAATATCTAGTGTGAAGAAGAAGAAGAAAAGAATTTTATGAGAACATGAACTTTGCGCTGCTTATGTAATTCAGTCGTTTGTTCTTCATGGATCAATTTTTGTTTGTTTTTCTTTTTATTGTTTAACCATCATAGAATACTTTTAATTTTAGGAATTAATATTATTTTAATATCACGTACAGGTTATAGTAATATATACCTCTGTGATGTATTTGGTTTATGCTCCGAAATAAACTTTATTATTATTATTATTAATAACAGGCTTGGGGAATCACAAAAAAATCGATTTTATTAAAAAGTTTTTATTGCTAATAATAATCATCAAAAAGTTATATATATATATATATATATATATATATATATATATATATATATATATATATATATATATATATAAATATATATATAAATATAGACTGTCCTAACTGAAATGTCACTCAAAGGATGCGCTTAAGCTAAAGAAGTCGACTGACAACGAACTGGTAGGAATATGTTGTATGGTTCAGAATTTATAAACTTCTTTGTTGCTATTTTGTCACATATTTGACATTCGACATTGAGTCAAAAACTATCGAAGATAAGTTTGAGGAACCTGGGCGGGGTATATCCACAGTTCAATGGCAAATCCAAAGGTATGAAAATGGTGGGTTTGCAATTAAAAAAAAAATTGTATGCCTTATCACCGGACCTATAGTTGAAAAAGTTCAAGTCGATTGCTTCTATAGGATATGAAAGTATCAATTAAATTTGCTTTATTTTCAGGTAGCAACAATTATTGGGCCAGCCTGTGCATATAAACGGAAGAACTATTAAAAATGTCAATTGATCACATAAACGACAAGGAATACATGTTCCTGGTGAAAATACCAGATTCCAAAACATATATTGAGAAAACTTTTGTTCTAATTGGGCAAGGAAACCTTCTGTACGGCATTCCATACTATACATAACAGATTATTCGTGAATTACAAAAAAGGAAAATGTTCGATTCAGCCTTTGATATGCACAGTTTTGGAAATCTCGGATTAAAAAACGCAGAATTTTTAAATATACCTAATTCTAAAAATTACACTGGCCATAGCATTCCTCGAACTCCAGCGACGTTATATTATTGCTGATAATGGTGGAAACATCACAAATTCGAACAGACACGGTGGCTGGAATTCTACCAATGTCGTTGAAGGATATTATAGACAACTCAATTACAAACAAAATTAAAATTGCCTAAAGACTATTAAAAAATTATCAAATGAAAACAATGAATGTGAAACGGAAACTTTACCTCCTTGTTCTAACTTCAACGAAAGGCATTTAGATATACCAAGCATTTCAAACAAATTGAATCCCTTGAATATTAGCAATTGCTCTTATTTTAATATAATAATTAATAATTAAAACGTTTTTTTTAATACCTAACTGTTCGAATTTCAATATTTAATATGCAAATATAGGGCCGGCGGAAGGCTAGTTTAACGCCCGTGCGAAAGGCAAATTTTCCGCCCCCTCCCCCTCGATTTGATGAAACACATATTTTTAAAATTTTGTAAGTTTTGCAATAACTGTTATGTGGAATCAATTTACAAAGTTAAAATAAAAATACTCAAAGAAAAACTAATACGTTACTATATTCTCTTTCATAATCGTGAATCGTGTGTAAATTAAAATACAAAAGAACAGAAGAAAATTATTTATTAAATATTAAAAAAACTAATAATGGCACTTAAAGTTATAAACATCTAAAACATTATATTATAAAAATAAACATAATAAAAATATTTTCTCAAAAAAGTATAAAAATTATATTATTCTACTAAATAAAAACTAAATTAAATTAAAATTAACTTTTCTGGCTTTAGTTTGCGAAAAATCCTTAAGAATATTGTCAATGTCAATATCAATGTCAATGTCAATATGAATTTGAAAACACTACCCTGATACCGGCTAGACAAACCATAAAATATATATTACCTGCAGCTGGTGCGGTGGCGACAAGCGGCGTTTCACTGTCAATAAAATAATACCGCCCGTTTGTTCACGCTCGGTAAGGCACAATACATCATAAGCAAATAAACTGATTGATATATTATGCACTTAATTTATACTGGATAATAAATAATTTTACACATTTTCTTGTGCTCTAGTTTATTATTTATATTTTTTCATATTAGACACTTTTAGTTCTTGCCAGTTTTTTATTAACTATCTCTTGATTTGGCGCTCCTAGATGTTGGCGCCCCGTGCGGGCGCACGGTTCGCACGGGCCTTCCGCCGGCCCTGTGCAAATAAGAATTAAAATGTTCGAAATTTCGTTCTAAAAAGAAATATAATAAAGAGTGTGGTGTCATTTATTTGTTATTATACATGGTTGCCGAAAAAATATTGTACCCAACACGTCCCGAAACAGTTTTTGTGGACGCCTACGGCTCGTTTCTCGAATGATTCTAAAAAAAACAGTATTTTCTGGACTTGTTGCGTTAATTACTATCGTTTCGATATCAAGGTTTTTGTAGGTTCTGAAATTAAATAATAATTATAATCATAAAATATTTCTTATTCCTATCGAAATGATTACTTTAATACTCATACTTGCTGGGATCAATTGTGGAGCTCGCGCGCAAAACCCGCTAAATCCCCTAAGTCAAACTTGTGGAAAATCGCAAAAAACATATTGCAATAAATAGAATATGGTTAACGTTTTACTGTTTTCTCCTTTCTATTCTACTGATTGTTAAGGACTTTTTTTTGAAATTTTTTGCTGTTTTTTTTCAAAACCTCTTTTATTAATTAATTGTTTTTTCTGGATTAAGCGGGTTTTGGTTCAAATATGGAGTTAAATAGGACATTTTTTTTTAATTAGCAGTGTTTGGTTCCAATTCAGAAAAAAATTAACACAAATGCTTTTACATGTATGAAAAAATATTTTCTGTCATATCTTAACAAAAAAAATATAAAATATAACTCTTTTATATATTTTTTTAATTAGATATGTACGTTATTTTCTTCTGCGGGGCAATCGCAAGGTTTAGCTGTATCATCTTCATTTTGTTGTATGGTTGCCTATGTAGTAAATCATTGAACCAAGCCAAGTTTTCGTCATTCTTCCAATCATCTCCAAAGAGCTTAGTTAATAGATTTCCCAGAGATTTTTTTTTTTCGGGTATGCCCCTTTGACTTTCAAGTCTTCCTTCTTTCAAGTCAGATTGGGGAATCCCTCTAAACTGTGGTTTTGTTAAGGTGGTATATTTTTTTCGTACCAGTTCAGAACCTGAAGTGCTGAAAGCCACACACAGAAACGTTACCCGAAGTGGCTTTTTTCAAGCTGATCACTTTCATCTCCGCAATTCCATTAATCTGTTTGACTTTTTCTTCCAGAGCCTTGATCTTGTATTTTTTTCAGCAATTTTTTTCGCCACTGTCGAGTAACCTGACAACTCCATGCTTTTTGTAGATATCCTCATAATCACTTTTTTATGATAGAAGTTGATGCTTTTTAAGGTCTTTCTCTACGCGACCAAACACTCGGTCGGCCGGTAAGAACGAGTGACCACGGACCGGGTATGTTATTATAATTTCTGTTATAGCTGGAGGAGCTATGAATTTCAACCAATATTACAAAGTGTGAATGATGAAGGACTTTCGATTTCGTCCACCGCAACCATCGCAGAATAATCTCATTGTATGAATGTTTGTGAGTGTAAGGCTCTTTAAATGATGCAATAAAGCAGATCCAATTTCTTCAGCACCTCGCCCGGCTTGATCTTCAGTCCATAAATAAAATGTAGGCCTTTTAGCTTTCATATAAACACAACAGAAGTTGAACAAGCTAACTTGGTGTGAATAGAATGCATCATTGATAGGGGTTCTGGGCAAAGACTGCACCTGTTGCAGGTCGAAGAAGAAAGTGTATGAGTTTTGAGTGGTAAGTCTCATGGATTCGTAAAATGCACTGGCACTTTTCTTATGCATTGTTAACTCCAGGGCGATTTTTCTGCTTGCTTCTTCATCCCGTTTCCTTACTCTTCAGATGTTTCAGTCTCATGCACTGCGCACAATAGTCTGAATCGGGACTGCTAAACCCTATATTATACTAATTCATAAAAATGTTTCTAAACATATCAAATTTTGTAGTCTCCAATTCTGGTGCACATTGTTCTATATAGAGGTCAAATAATTTTCCCATATTTTGGCTACATTCAAGGTAAACTCGTTTAGATTTTCTTCTATTATATTTCTTTCCTTAGAATCCAGAAATTGTCTGATATTTTGCTTTTTGTCGGTGTGCTTCTCGGACATTCTGTCACCAGATTTTGTGGCCGAGTAATCAGTCTATCTCTTTCTCAATATAAAAGAGAGAAAGAGATAAACTGATTACCAGTTAACATAATTTCGTTACCCAGTTATTCCCAAAACTTGTCTATCAATAAAAAAACCGTTGAAAAATAATGGGGATTCAGCGGACCTCGAAACCAAAATTGGATTTAGCGCGGTATGCTCCAAAGTCGCATATTTGACAGCTATTTTGAAAGGGATTTAACGGGGTTTGTTCTGTAAGTGAAGTGTTAAATTGTAGGAATCATTGAGTAGTATAGGAATCTGTAAAAATGTAAAAAAATTCTAAATATGGATTTAGCGGTGTTTGCGCGCGAGCTCCACAATTGTAGGGCTAATATTACGGTTATTTTGCATATTATGTCATTATTTGTTTATTTTCATTTGTTTCATCTGCACAACAGAGGATGATATACTATGCTCTAAAAATATTCATAAAAAAGTGCCAAGATTTCTCACTTGAATGAAATTAAAATTGTATATTCTCGCCTCCACGTCCGTTCCAAAGCTTCCAATCCGTTTCAAACGACTCAACGTTTTGCTCGCCAAACGTAAATTAAATCTCGCACTCCGGTAATTTGTTATCAATTAACTTAAACAGCGCATGTGGTATATATAATTTAGAACACATGACAATCTGCAACGCTAAAGAAACGGATAGATAATAACTGCCTAAAGGAATGCAGGACTGCAACACTTTTCATAAGGAACTTTAGATGAAATTTAGTGTAAGGTTAATTTTATAGTAATTGTGTGTTCAATACATTTTGTATATTATCCATTTAATTGTTTTGCAATATGAAGTTTAATCATTTTTACAGTATCTACATTTTTGGAAACATAGATTTAGGTACAAAAAGAGTAGGTAGTAATATCAGTTTATCCACATGTGGATTATAATTACTCAATATGGGGTATCTTGATTATTATAGTTAATTTTAGAACTAGAGTAGTATTCTGAATTAAATAGGTACCTATAAATAAATTACACTAAAAATATGTTATTATTTGTGCAGTGTCTTAATCAAAATTGCAGTTCAACATAAATTAACTTTTTGACAAAACTAAATTTGAATTTACTACGTTTATTATCACAAAATATTTTGAAAAATATAACACTGCGATTGCAATTTCGGTCACTAGACCATCATCGGGCAGATTGAGTTAAGAACTGTTTCTTAACTCAATCTGCCTGATGATGATCTAGTGACCGAAATTGCAATCGCAGTGTTATATTTTTCAAAATATTTTGTGATAATAAACGTAGTAAATTCAAATTTAGTTTTGTTAATCATGTTAAATTATCACGTAGTAACGACGGATTCCATCAACTAATTAACTATTTATTTTTTGGATGCTTTTTTCAAAATCAGGTGAAACAATATCAATTTCTTTAAATCACTTTCACAGGTCTACTTTTAATCGTCTGAAACAAATTGTAGGCTGCAATTATCATCCCGAGTGGCGGCTCGTGTGGTTTTGGTTTAAGGAGGCTACAAGAGGTGTTAAAAAATACACCAAAGGCGAAAATTTTTAGGATTTCAAGGTCAACCGCTTTATAATTTAAAGAAAATCAAAGTAAAACAAGCACCCTAAGCTATTAATTTGTTTTCACTTTCGAGTGTCTACCTTGAGACCTACAACTCCTATTTACAAAAACTCTTCTCAGCCAATTAATCAATTCATCTATTCATCAAATTTTTTTTTCTTTCACAAAATAGATACCTACCTACCCACTTAACGAATTTGTTATCAGCTGCTGAGAGCAAATAAAAAGTTATTATATATTTTTGAAGATTAGCGGGATTCTGCGATCTTTAACGTTAGCAAAATGATCTATAATATCCTCATAAAATTTTTTGTCTTTCGCCAAAAGTTTTACCATTTCCTTTTCAATAGACAACAAACTAATATTTTTCAAACGATCCTGGCTCATTGAATTTCGTAAATAAGTTTTAATTCTCTCAAGAGTGGAAAACGAGCGATCTACGGAAGCCGATGTCACCGGGATAGAAACAATTAGACATAAGAGTTTATAAACTTGGGGTGAATCTTGATTCAAATCATTATCAAAAAAGTATTTAATAGTCCTCACATGATTTTCATTTTGCCCCAAAATTTCATTGTCATTATAAACAACACACAGTTCACTTTTTTTTGGCAGGCATAAAGAGCGTTGAGAATATATCTTTCTAAGCCTCCACAGCGTTGCCACAAATCTTGAAATGAATGAAATGCAGTAAATGTAAATACCATTATATAATGTAGGTTCAAAGGAAGGTAGGTGCATAAAATAATATGATTTTGATTAATATGAATATGCTGAATGCTGACTATTCAATATAATATATTAGTGATACCTGGAATATTATTGAGGAGGAGGCTTAGCCTCCTTAGCCGCCTTTGAATAGCCGCCTCTGATATATATATATATATATATATATATATATATATATATATATATATATATATATATATATATATATATATATATAAGGGCCTAATGACTCAGTTTGGAGTGATTAAAGGATTTACTCTTCACTCGTTTCTAATCTAAAAACAACATTTTACTTAATTAACATCAAAACAATAAATATAATTATCTCTCATTACCGAGATATGGAGTTTAAAATCATTAAAATACATCAGCAATTTCAAAATTATCATATCATACTTAATTTAAATTTCTAAAATAATAATTGAATCTCGCATGTCCACATTGAGGTTAACTAACTGCTTGACTTTTCTTCTATTTCACTTCATATCAGCTGTCGGATTTCTTCTTCTTAATATATTTGCTCTTTATCGTGTTATTTCCTGCCGGTATCTAGTATATAGCTATATATTTTATATTGCTTAAGTTTTGTGTGACACTCTTCCTGTTTAAAGTGTTTTCACATTCTCTGATTTGAATCATTTCATGTATTAGTCTTTTGTGGTAGTTGTATTCTGTTTTTAATATTTTTACATCTTCAAAATTTATTCTATGGTCCAATTCTCTTGTGTGTGTTACTAAGGAACATCTATCTTTACCATTTTTTATGTCAGATTTATTTAATGAAAGTATGCTTTTTATCCGTTAATCACTCCAAACTGAGTCATTAGACCCTTATATAGTGAAATATTGCAAACCTACAGACTCTTAAGTTAAATAATATATATATATATATATATATATTTCTATACTTATATATATATATATATAATATATATATATATATATATATATATATATATATATATATATATATGTCAGTGCCGGACTGGCGCATCTGGGGGCCCGCAGCGATATGTATATAAGGGCCCCCGAAGACATGTACTTCACCCAAAACCCTTCTCGCCCCCCCTCCTTCTCGACTCTTGTAATGTAATATTAATTGTTACCGTTGCAATTAATAGATGAGGTGTAAATAAGTAAGTATCGACAAGCTGAAGTTTCATCAACTTATTTATCAATGTTAATTTTTTCACAAGTTTGTTGTTAGGATATTTTTGCGCGAGAGAAAGAAAAACTGTGATAGTTTACAATAACTTCCTGCGCAGTTCAGTGCTTGAATTCGCAATATTATCAATGATCTCATTTTTGTCTAGATTGACGAACAAATCTTTCTCAATAAACATGAGCATCAATGGATTGAGAAGATTTAGACTCAGACTAGACCTCAATCTGTTTTTCGAAATTCTAATCTTTGAGAACACTCTTTCACAGGTTACTTGTGTGCATGGGAGAGTCATTACATATTTGAAAGCGAAGTAAAGATTTCCAAATAATCCAGATTGAGAGGAAAGGTCATGCATTATAGCAAAGGCGCAAACTAAGCACTGAAAACATTTTCTAGAATCAGTATCATTGTGACGGTTGCTATATTTTTTTATTTTTCACTTGTATATTATATGTTTATTTCACCTTGGATACGGTTGCTATAAACACACTCATTATGCCCTAGGCCATTACGTCCGCATTTGCGGGCGTAATGGATTTAAAACGCCCGCTTATTGTACCAGGAGAAATGAAGCAAATTTCATTTATTAATTACTTCATAATCCTTATCGTATCCGACTCTGGATTTCTCCGGTAATTAATTATTCGCAGCTTTGGCTGCATTTTCTATGATATTCTTGGGTAAATCCATTTTCATTTTCATTATTTTTATAAAACAACACAAAGAAAGCATTCATCCCTCGGGCCAGAGGCCCTCGGGCTGAATGTTTCCCTCAGGGCATAATGATCTATATAACGCAGTTGGTACATGAATAACTATTTCATCCTAGGAATCAGTTGCAGTATTATTACTGTTACTGTCGTGATCGGAAATCGAAAAGTTGCGACTGTATAATTACTTTGAGAATCTGTATTCACTATATTTGAATATTGACTAGCGAATTGCTTTAATTCCGAAACTAAATCTTTTCGGTCAATCTGTGTCAGTTTGGAAATAGTTGAAAAAATGTCGCGCGAATTTTTCACGTTTTGTTACCAAACTTGCGAAATAGTAATCATTTATTTTCTCTTTCATTTGCCCCAGCAAAGTTTGAATCAATTTCCAAGCTCTCGAGTAATCAAGCGACTTGGTTTGTAAAATTAAAGAAGCAGGAGTTGTGACCGAAAACAGATCCAACATGAATAATGCCAGTAATAAGTTTACAAAGTCCATTTTTCAAGTAACACTTGAGCCAAAAATTTCGGTTTGCTATCAAAATTTCCTTGAATGATATCTATCAAAAATAACAAGAAGGTGACAAATTTACTGGACTCTGAATCTGTTTTATCGAAGTCGATAATTGCAGAAATTGCTTTATGTTTGCTCCACCATCTAGTTGCTCCAATTTTTTTCAAGCGCCTCAATTTACCATGACCTGTATGTCGCGATTTTGTTTGTAATTCCCATGCTCGGCTCCTTCTGGTCGACGAATGCCGACTCGCCGACCTGACCAGTCCGGCGCTGATATATGTGTATATATATATGAAAAACTTGGTTCTCGGGATGAACCGCGTAAAAGATTTGAAAAATCTCGACGTTTCGGCTCCTTTTGCGAAGCCATCTTCAGGAGAATTACAAGGGAAAATAATTCAGTTGACTCTGAAGAGTAGGCAGGTTGAGACTTCAGAGTTGACAGGAAGCAGTACGGTTGGTGGAGTAGGCAGTTTGAGACCACGCAATCGTATTATTTCCGATTCCTCCTAATTCGATTCGTGGAGTAGGCAGATTGAGGCCACGTATTTGAATTATTTTCCCTTGTAATTCTCCTGAAGATGGCTTCGCAAAAGGAGCCGAAACGTCGAGATTTTTCAAATCTTTTACGCGGATCATCCCGAGAACCAAGTTTTTTCAATTACTTTCGACCGCGGAAATCTTTCTGACATATATATATATATATATATATATATATATATATATATATATATATATTCATATATATATATATATATATATATATATATATATATATAAATATAAATATATATATATATATATATATATATATATATATATATATATATATATATATATATATATGATATAGGTATATATAGGAATTTATTTTTTCTCGCGCTGTACTTCGCGGAGTGTATTCCGTTTGAATTGCACCTCGACCTGATGAGTAGACACGAAATGCAATTCGCAAATTGTTTTTTTTGTTAATGAAATAAGGTTTGCTATCAAATATGATTCTTCAGTACTAAATGCACCCGAATATTTTTTTTTAAATAAAAAACTATTTTCTTATTTTAGTTTGGTTGGTTAATAAAGCCTGGTTTTTCAGGCCATGATTCATTCCATCTGAATAGCTATTCAACGCGATGCACTTCACGCGAAGAATACGACCTTGATCTTGCAATTATAACTCATTATATATATATATATATATATATATATATATATATATATATATATATATATATATATATATATATATATATATATATATATATATATATATATATATATCGGATACGCGACCGAGCAAGGGCGCACCCAGGATTGACTTTCGGGGGGGCTGAATCAAAATTTACCTCCTTAAATTTAAATAGAAAACGCACATCCCGTATCCGGTAAATCACAATAGATCTTATGGTTGACTGATAGTGACAGTGGGCTCATTTCATAGTAGTAGATGAGCTCATTTTACAATTATTATCTTAGTAATCTCAGTTCTTTTGAATTACTCTTTTAAATCTCGGGGGGGGGGGGCTGCAGCCCCATGGCTCCCCCCTGGGTGCGCCACTGCGACCGAGTACCTACTGTTGATATATTTGGGTGGCGAGTCCCGACACGATTCTCTGTGATGCGCCGAAATCCTCGCGCTATATATGCTCACAAGAAGGCATTTTGTATATTGTTAACCAAAAGTAAGAATTCTTGTTTCATCTCGAATAGTGTAGGCGTTTTTTTATGGCCCAAGCTCAGATAATGATCATTGGAAAATTGTTACTACCGCATTGCAAAATTGCCTACCACATTTATATATATATATATATATATATATATTCTTCTTTCTTCTTCAAGTGCCTTACCCGGAGTCGGGTGTAGACGATCTCTCTACAGCTATTCGTATTGTGCGTTATACAGTGAATAGAAGGGGCCTACAGTTTTACGTCGGTTTCGAACGTCTTTCTAGAGAGGCTTTACAAGGCAGAATACTTCTCGGTGGTTTGCCATTGCCTTACCAGAGGTGGCTCCTCATTACTTCGTTGGTTCAGCCGAGTTTCGATCCGCCGACCTTCTGTTCAGTAGTCCAATGCTTTGACTACGGAGCCATTATTATATATATATATATATATATATATATATATATATATATATATATATATATATATATATATTTTTATATATATATATTATATATATATATATATATATATATATATATATATATACAGGGTGTCCCGTAAATAACACGCCAGAGTGACACTGGAGGTAGATTGGCTTCAGGTCAATCAGATAACATCAACTTGACCTTAGTAAAAGTTTTCTGGTTTTCGAGATATTGCCACTCTTATGTTTTTTTCAAAAATCTACACTTTTTGGTCATTTTCTCGCCTGTTTTGAATATAAATAAGTTCTAACTCATCGTTTTTTGTCTTGTGCTATCATCAATATATGGTTGAGACAACCGACCTATCATTTCACTTAAAACTAGCTCGCTAACCTCAAAAAAAATTAAGTTGTTTCAATTTAATTTAAATCCGAAAACCTTAAGTAAAGTTTGACTATTTACTGTGAAAAAATATTGTGACAGACAGAATCAGCAAATGATCTTAAAAACTAGCCTATTTAATGCTCTTTCGAAATCGGTATAACATTTGTGGTTTTTTTCTTTCAAAAGTCTAAAAATTCAAACTCTTGTCATTGAGGTCGTGCTACTTGCGAAATACACTGCGCCGCAAATTTAACGTATAGCTTATATATTTCCTAAGTTTTGACTGAATATTTTCTCAGGCGGTTATCCGATTTGAATGAATTTTTCACCAAATAGTAGCTTCGTTCTTTGAGAAAATGTAATAGTTATAAGATGATCAAAAAAAATGAATAAACTTATTGTACAGGGTGTTTGAATAGCGACATGTTTTCTTCGTCCAAGTTTACATCCTTCTGCAGGCAATATCGGGTAGCTCAGACTTGTAGTATGGAGAGATATGCAAAACCAAATAAACACAGTTTCTACTTGTAGAGAAATTTTGAATACACAGCCTTCTTCGCAAATTACCAAAAAAAGTTTAGAAAATTTCGTTTGAAAAGTGTGAGAATTATAAAAACATGAATATCTTTCGAGTGGCTCAAGATAAACAGACGATTGAAAAAACAAATTACTCAGAAGTCATGCGATTATAATACCGTCTATTTTTTTTCTGCCTGAGCTACCCGATATTGCCCGCAGAAGGATGTAAACTTGGACGAAGAAAACAGATCGCTATTCAAACACCCTGTACAATAAGTCTATTCATTTTTTTTGATCATCTTATAACTACTGCTTTTTCTCAAAGAACGGAGCTACAATTTGGTGAAAATTTTTTTCATATCGGATCACCGCCTGAGAAAATATTCAGTCAAAACTTAGGAAAAATTTAAGCTATGCGTTAAATTTGCGGCGGCAGTGTATTTCGTAAGTAGCACGACTTCAATGACAAAAATTGGAATTTTAAGACTTTTGAAAGGAAAAAACCACAAATGTTATACCGTTTTCGAAAGAGCATTAACAAGGCTAGTTTTTAAGATGATTTGCTGATTCTGTCTGGTACAATATTTTTTCACAGTAAATAGTCAAACTTTACTCAACGTTTTCGGATTTAAAATAAATTGAAACAACTTGATTTTTTTTTTAGGTTAGCGAGCTAGTTTTTAATGAAATGATAGGTCGATTGTATCAACCATATATTGATGATAGCATAAGAAGAAAAAAAAACAGGAGTTAGAACTTATTTATGTTTATGAGGCGAGAAAATTACCAAAAAGTATAGATTTTCGAAAAAAACATAAGAGTGACAATATCTCGAAAACCAGAAAACTTGTACTGAGGTCATGTTGATGTTATCTGATTGACCTGAAGCCAATCTACCTCCAGTGTCAATCTGGCGTGTTATTTACGGGACACCCTGTATATATATATATATGTATATATATATATATATATACATATATATATATATATATATATATATATATATATATATATATATATATATATATATATAAAAAATGTATATATATATATATATATATATATATATATATATATATATATATATATATATATATATATATATATATATATATATAATATATATATATATATATATAATATATATATATATATATATATATATATATATATATATATATATATAATATATATATAGGGTAGGCCAGGCGCAGTTGGAAGTAGGTATATCAATATTCAATTTATTGTTAAATATTATCTACTCAACAACTGGTTGAGAATTTATCATATACCTTATGTCCAAAACTGCATGAATCAGCTTTTTCGTACCAATTGCGACAAGCTATTAACATGCAATCAACATTCATTCATGATGTAGGATTCAATTGAATCAAATGACCAGACATGTAGGTTAACCTTTATTTGAAGCGCTCTGGCAAATAATAAGGGAATCTATTTAGTCACACGAGATGAGACTGAAAATGACCCTGTCTCCAACATCAAACTATAAATACTGGTGCGGTAAATATGTCTCCAGATCATTTTCAACTCCACTAACCAGTGATCGTTAAAGTATCTTCACTTTGGTCTATTTCCGGTAAAACGAAATTAACTGTATGAAATTCATAGATTTTAACAAAGACACCCGAAAATAATCGTGATTAATGATGTAACGTTTCTTTGTAGATCTTTTGTGGAATTTTATTTGGAAACTGCATTTAAATTCTTCTTCTGTTATTTGCTGAAATCTAGTTATCAACAGAATCGGCGTAGTTCTTTAATGAATGGAATGTTCTTCAAACATCAATAGCCTGTTATCAAAGTTCATCATCTCATTTGTTTCGGGAATTAAGAAAATGAGATGAATACCAGCATTTTAGAGAATGTTAAGGAGCACATACGAAATTATTTTAGAGTATACAGGATATTTCAAAAAAACGTGGCGACAAGTATAAAATGAGTTTCTGCAGTTTATGTTTAGATTACACAAATAATAAAAATAAAAAATTTGCATCATTTAAGCTATATAGCATATAAAATATATTTGAAAAATATTATTTATCTACTCTTGTAATTGTTTGTTCTGTCATTGATTGTGAATATAGAATACTCATGTTTGTGATCAATATTTCACAAGGGTGGACAAAAATTAAACGTATGAAGAAATTTGAGTAAAATGCTACAGGGCGTTCAAAGTCAATTTTTACATTTCGACTGTTTTAAATTGGAAAATATCACCTATTTCAGATGGAATGTCCTGGATATTATTATTTGTTGGAATATATTCCACATAACACTTCAACTTTCATTCAGTATCTACATACCAGTTTTCATTAGTTTGCGATTTATTTTAGTTTTTATCATTTTTACCCTGAACGATACTGTGAACAAATACAACTAATAATAATTTTCCAGTAACTAAATGGTATTGTAGGGGGACTAACATGAACAGAATCTTTAATGTAGTCCCACAAAAAAGAAATCTAAAGGTGTTAAGTCACATGATCGATAGGGTCACCCAATGAATCCGTCCCTACCAATCCTTTTTGTTGGTAAGTTGCTTTTTAAATTCCCGAACTTTCCAATATGAATGAGCAGTCTTGTTGAATTCCTTACAACGTTATCGGCTTGTCTATGAAGCTTCGGTAATTTATTCTGCAAAAAGTTTGAATATCTAGGCACGTGGAGAGGTGACAGCTACTGATCATGATAAACATGAAGTAAAATTATAAATTTACTTTCGCTCATTGGTGGCATTCTGGTTCACAACTTTCCGTTTCATATATTCAACGATACCACTAGCATGAAACCGTTCTATTGAGCATTGAAACAGTTATCTAGATGGTATACGTCTATTAGGGTCTTTTGCTCCGTAGAACTTTACTGCCAAATGAAATTTTTTTTCTAGCTCATCCAGTATACAAATCAAATCAATTGAATCAATAAATTAATTTTGTGACAACTTACTATTTAATTTTTATACTTTATTCACATCCATAAATTTAACTATTTTTTGCTACTCCTTAGTTGGTAAGTAGGTATTTAATTATGAAACTGATTTGAAGGAAAAACGTAGGGGAGGGTGGGGATAATTGTAACGCGGGTCAATTGTAACACAGCTTAAAATGAAGGTTAAAATAGATTCTACCACCGCGCAAACGCCACAGACCGATCAATTAGTCTGTCTCTGCATACTGTCGATGTAACATCGTTATTGAATCAGCCACTTATGAGATATTTTCTTTTGAAGAAAATCGGATATTTAAAGTAAATTTGTAATTTCAAATTTCAAAGCGTCCAATACATTTAATCGCCGCTATTTGTAGAAGATTTCGGACTTGTTACGAGGCGTGGGAAAAGTGCACAGGTATGTAGAAACAAATTGAGGTTATGTTTACAAGTTGCTGTGTTATTTTGAAATTTTTATAATAATTACGTTTGGGGACAATTGTAACAGAGCAAACGGGGGCAGTTGTAACGTGTTACAATTGACCCCATATATACGATACACTGTAGATAAATCAAACAACTTTTGTTTTTAATTTCAGTAACAATAAATATGCCACGATATAGAGAAAGAAAAAGCAGTAGGGGTCCAACAGATGACCAAATGAAAGCAGCAATGGCTCTCGTAACTGATAATGGTATAAGTATAAGAGAAGCTGTTAGATCATTAAATATTTGTCATGTTACTTTGCACAGATATGTAAAAAAGGACAAAAACGAAGGTTCTGTTCCAGTAATGGGTTATCGTCCACACAACAAGGTGTTGAATGGAGAAGATGGAGCAGTATTTCGCGAATATATACGCAGAAGTGCAGATTTATATTTTGGCTTAACTCCTAGAGATATTAGATCACTTCTCTACCAATTTGCTGTAAAGAAAAACTGCCACAATATTCCTCCCAAATGGCATGAAACCAAAATAGCTTCCAAAGACTGGTTCACTAATTTTATGAAAAAGAATCCCACATTGTCAATAAGAGCGCCTGAAGCGACAAGTCATGCCAGGGCAATTAACTTCAACAAAATTAACGTAGACAAATTTTTCGATAATTTGTCAAAGGTAATGGATAAATACCAGTTCGAATCCCAAAACATATATAATGTTGATGAAACTGGGGTAACGACTGTACAAAGGCCAAAAAAGGTAGTTGCTATGAAAGGGTGTAAACAGGTTGGTTCCATAACATCAGGAGAGAGAGGAACGTTAATAACTGTTTGTGTAGCCATTAATGCAATGGGAAATTCTATTCCACCACTTTTCATTTTTCCAAGAAAGAAGTATAAATCGTTTTTTTTAAATGGCGCCCCACCGGGTTCTATTGGAGCAGCGAATGGTAGTGGTTGGATGGATAATGAAACATTTCTGGACTTCATGAAATATTTTGCTAAATTTGCCAAGCCGTCGAAAACTAATAAAGTTTTGCTGGTTTTAGATAACCACGACTCGCATATTCACCTACCGACAATCGACTATTGTAGGGAAAACGGAATAGTGCTACTATCTTTTCCCCCGCATACTTCCCATAAACTTCAACCATTGGATAGGGGAGTTTATGGGCCATTTAAGAGTTACTTAAATAGTGCTATGGATGCTTGGATGAAAAATCACCCTGGACAAACGATGACTATTTACGATCTGCCAGGAATTGTAGCAAAAGCATTGCCATTAGCTACAACACCTAACAATATTCAAAGTGGATTTAGAGTATGTGGTTTATATCCATTCAACAGAAATATTTTTGATGAATCCGAATTTGCTCCTTCTTCGGTAACTGATCAGCCTTTAAATAGTAACATCTTAATTCAAGAAATGGAAGCAGCAGCTTCAACTACATCAGCTGATATCCTTAATAGGTCGAACGCCTCCACTTCGAAAGATAGTCTGGTTCCTAATATATCAGAAGTCGATGGTGAACCTCTAGCCTCCATTTCAACAGAAATTCAGGTGTTTAACACATCCAGGGATATGTTGTTAGAAATTCGACCATATCCTAAAGCTAATTTCAACAACCACAAAAACAGTAAAGGTAGAAAAAAACGCAAGTCAGCAATTTTAACAGAAACGCCAGAAAAGAACGCTTTAGAGAAGAATTGGCTAAGAGAAATGAGACAAAAGCAAGTAAAGTAAAAAGAAACTTCACTGGAAAAGAAAACAAAGGGAAAACAAACAAGAAAAAGAAAATAGAAAATTCATCCGAGGACGAAAATGACTCGTACTGTCTCTATTGTTTGAAACCATACAGTCAAGACAATAATGGAGAGGAATGGATTAAATGCACACTTTGTAATTCATGGTGTCATGAAGAGTGTGCAGACAATGTAGATGACTCGTATTTTTATTGTTTAAATTGTAAAGATTAGTTGTTAGTTTAGTTGTATTGCTTTCTAAAAAGCGCCAAGTTTAGTTACTTTTTTACATACATTTTATTTCATTGTTCATTTCTGAATATAACTTTCTTTAAATGTTTTGTGTATTAATTTTTATTGACATTCTCTATTGTGTTACAATTGCTCCGTAAGCTGTAACAACTGACCCCCCTGTGGGTACAATTGTAACATTTGACAGGAATATGGAAGAGACGTGTTAAGTTCAAAGATTGTTACATTTTAGTTGAATACATATTTAAATCTTAATAAAGAATATTTATTTCATCAGAGGAGTTCCGTTTGATCAAATTGGAATATTCAGTTTTCGAAGAAAATCGTATGTTGTCAAAATTGTTACAAATGACCCCACTCTCCCCTACTCTACGAGGTAAATTAAATACTCTGGGTGTATGACAGATTTAAAATACTAGTCTCCATCGACAAGATATTTTTCAATTTGTAAGAACTGAAGTACAAAAATGGCGTGAACAGCAGAGCTCCATCACTAAGGTCGTATTTTTCGCGCGAAATGCATCGCGTCGAGATGCAATTCTAGAGGATAGAATTATATTTTGAAGAATTATGCTTGGATAGCAAACCGAATAGAAAAAAAAAGATTTATTTTATAAAAAAAAGTTGCGGTGTGCATCGTGCTTGAAGAAAACAATTGAAACCAACGAAAGAACGTTGGTACCTCAACATCAACAAAATCCACTTACCACATTTCAACCCTCTATTGCGAAAAAAAATTTGCGAAGTGTATCGCGTACTGGCTGCAAATCGAGATACAATTCGAATGGAATAGTCACCACGAAATACAGCGCGGTTGAGAAAAAGAGTTCAACTAAAAAAAAATTACAAGTCAACATAAACTTATTAAAATAATGGTTAATAATAACAATTTACACATTTATTAAAAGAAATAACGCATGACGCACCTTTCAATGGAACTTCACCTTCTTTAGATGCTAATGGCAAACTGAAACTCAACATAAACTCAATGTACGTACCAAACTTCAACCTTCTAACTTAATCTGCAGAAGTTGTGTAGTTAGGTACTCAAAATCCCCGAAAAAACAAGAAATATCCACGTAAAAATGGCGGCGGTTGAAAAAATTTGACCAAATTTTGATAGTTTCGTTATTTAACGAAAACAATCATAGAAACCAAATCTCAGCTCATTTAACTCGATGGGAGCCGCTGGAGACGCCATTATGTAAATCCGAAAAAAAAAAAAAATATATATATATATATATATATATATACTGTGAAATTCTTGGGAGGAAGTCTGTAGGGAAAATAAAACTCATACGTTCTCGTTAAATCAATATTTCGTCACTCAAGTTTGTGACTTCATCAGGAGTACATTGGAATGAAATAAAATTACATATTATTCAACATATACAAGGAACACATTAAAAAACCTACAGTTGTAGAGCCGGGTCACTCAGTCGTGCGTTACCCACTGTGTGATCAACACATATCTTGTGATGTCCCGGCTCTACAACTGTAGGTTTTTTAATGTGTTCCTTGTATATGTTTAATAGTATGTAATTTTATTTCATTCCAGTGTACTCATGATGAAGTCACAAACTTGAGTGACGAAATACTGAGTCAACGAGAACGACTCCTAATTATATAATTATATATTATATTATATATAATATATATTACTATATATATAATATATATATAATATATATATATATATATATATATATTATATATATATATATATATACATATATATACATATATATTTATATATATATATATATATATATATATATATATATATATATATATATATATATAATATTTAGAAAAATGTGAGTTCTCGGCAAAATTTAAAAGGGGCCAACTAATGTGAATACAAAACCAATTTGTCAATCATGTCTATATTTCGGATAATGATTTATAGCCTTCCTCAGGACTCTACAATATAAATATACAATGGCAAAAAATTAAACATTGAAACAAAATTATAACAATTAACGGGGTTGTATGTAAATATCACCATCATAAGAATTACAGAAATTAAGTAAGAAATCAAAAATTGTAAATACCATACCAAACAGGTCCGACAGTGTTAAGTCATTATCAAAATTCATAAAAACAAAACAGATGACATAACCTCATCAACGAAAAACATCGAAAAAATGACAAATGTCAAAAACTAAAACTGACACACATTTTCTCCAATATTGAACACCTAAAATTAGCTAAATATAACTTTATGTCAGGCCGCTGCGTCTCTACAAGGTTGAAAGATGAGATTTCCCAATCCTTGATGTCAGATGTTGTGTACAGTATACCGTGTTTGGACTGTGAAAACTTGTATATAGGTCAAACATCTCAGACCGTAGAAAGAAGAATAACTCTTCACAAAAGCGATGTCAGAATTCATCCAGATAGATGTGGCACTTCATTCATCTAAAATGGGACATCGTTTTGATTTTGAAAATTTCAAGATCCTTGCCAGAATGCCCATTCTTCAAAAAAGAATATTTCTGGAAATGTGCCACATAAACCAAAATCCTAATAACGTTAACAAAAGGACGAATATCGCTGGGCTTAGTTGTGTATTTGCTTTCTTTAACGTTTTAATTGCAGATCTTGCATCCTTGGGGTGGTTGTTTTTGAGATTACTCATTGACCCTGCTGTTTTTGTCTGTTGTGGTGTTTCTGTGGTTTCGACGGATTGTTTTAGTTTTTGACATTTGTCATTTTTTCGATGTTTTTCCTTGATGAGGTTATGTCATCTGTTATGTTTTTATGAATTTTGATAATGACTTAACACTGTCGGACCTGTTTGGTATGGTATTTACAAT
Source organism: Cynegetis impunctata (assembly GCA_030704885.1). Lineage (NCBI taxonomy): Eukaryota > Metazoa > Arthropoda > Insecta > Coleoptera > Coccinellidae > Cynegetis > Cynegetis impunctata. Next base: position 154,897 of record JARQZK010004465.1, on the reverse strand, counting down.
TTTTGATTTCTAACTTAATTTCTGTAATTCTTATGATGGTGATATTTACATACAACCTCGTTAATTGTAAGTTGTTATAATTGAGTTTCGATGTTTAATTTTTTGACATTGTATATTTATATTGTAGAGTCCTGAGGAAGGATATAAATCTACATATAGACATGATTGACAAATTGGTTATGTATTCACATTAGTTGGCCCCTTTTAAATTTAGCCGAGAACTCACATTTCTCTAAAATATATATATATATCTATATATATATATATATATATATATATATATATATATATATATATATATATATATATATATATATATATATATATACGCACCTGACTGCTTTCCTGATATAATGCAATAGTATATGTATTTTATGGTAAAATACGACTAAAAATATAGTACAAAACTGGGGAAGCAAGTTTTCGTGACCACTCTCTGATTATTTTGCCTACCCTCGCTACCGTAAACTACTTCCTTGACTGGTAAGTATCACGTGTCTCCCTTGTAGTGTAGATCATTTACTTAATAAATATTACTTGATAAATATGTCAAAATTTGATGATGCTTACATCTATATCATGGCTTACTTCTTCACTGCGTTAGTTTCGTAATTGTTATGAAAACTAGGGTAAAAATGAAAGAAATAGAAAGACATAGCAAATTACAAAAATAGGTTTATGACATACTTGATGAAAGATTAAGTATTTTGTGAAATCTATCGACAAAATAATATACCAACTTAACATTTTTAAACTAAAAATAGTCGAATCGTATAAATTTATGATGAACGGTCTGAAGCATCTAAGTCAAATTTTTTCACATATAAATATTTTGCCATCCCCATGGAACATTGGCAATAAAAATGAGCCACTTTCAAAGAGAATGTCGTAAAGGTCGATTTTTTATGAAAGCAAAAGCCAATATTTTTCTGGAACAGTTAAAATTTTAGAAAAACTAATTTATAACAACGAAAAAGTTTTATAATTTCAAGTATAATCTAAAAATGAAAAGAAAAATAGGGTGTTTGTTCTATTTAAAAAAACTTTAATTATGTTCGCCACGCGTTTTCGAGCCACTCAAAGATAATTTCGAACAGTGCACTAAAATTTCAGTTTTTGTCGGTTTCCCGTTCTTTCCAAAATAACTGAAATAATGAACTTTACTGTATCGTTGACACCAGGTACAAACTACTTCATATATTGATATTCAGGAAGGAAGAACGAAGTCTATTCGTTCATTTTATAACAGAATTCTTATGCCTGTTAAGTTCTAATCCTTCCAATGAAATATGAAAATCTGTAGTGAATGAATGATTCTCATCTAAAGATTGAATGAAACAATAAGAATCTCTCTTATTGTTCTCAAAACGGCACTTGTGTTCCTTGATTCTTTTTCCAAAGTTTGTATGTATTCTTACGATATACATTTTGTTACAATTACCATATGACAATATATAGATCAGTGTCGGATTAAGCCAACGCGGGGCATGTAGCAAATTCGGCCAAGAGGCCCTTGGTTCCCTTTAGGTTCTCAAGTTTATACTATTAAACTCAGATTAGAGAATAAAACCGAAAATGTGTGTGCGTGAAAACCCGGAGCGGCTATATAGGAACACGTATAGGTATCTGTGTGCATGTAATGATACCAGTTTTTGAAGTAAACTTCCTATTTTTTTTATTACTTTTACAAATCAAACTGGTTGGATTTTTCTTTAGCTTTGGTAATAAGTTCGTATATTATTTTAAATATTCATTAGGTACGCACAATCAAATTCAAATTTATATTCATGTAAGTAAATCACATCCATGATACTTGTGAAATAGCTATTTGAGCCAATTTGCCTACGGTCAGTTAGCTGATTGGGGTTGAGCCATGAGAACTGACACTAAACTTAAGTCACTCTTTTTCATTCGTCAGGAGGTCACAAGTGTTGGTGTTATAATAATATGGTGGAATTTAAACTGATGCAACTAAAATACAATGCTAGACTAACATCTAAAGAGCTTTTTACATTTTTTCACGTTGTGCCAAATATAAATGTACATCAAATTCTAATAGTTTAATAGTCAATAGAATCCTATTTTATTTGTTCGGGTTTTACGACTAGCTCGATACATGACAATGTCAGAGAATTCTCCTGTTAGTTTCGCAGTGCTACCAACTTGCGTGTAGTGCAGTGCAAGTAGTAGTACAAACACATAACTTGTGCGGCCAGCGCTCAATTTTTAGAAATGTGGTAGATACAACTTAAAATTATTGCTGTAGATTTTGAAACCAACGTTTCTCGTGGTAGGTATTATACAACCTATAACTACGATTTAACGTAACGAAAGCGAGTTTTGGATTTTCAGGTGTGAGTGAAGGCCTAAGAGCTTCGCATTTAAGGCATGCAAGATATTTTATGCTTATCTAAACTCATTTGTTTACTGGGGGGCCCCCCAATTCGAGGGGGCCCGTAGCATTTGCTACTCTTGCTACGTGGCTAATGCGGCACTGATATAGATATTTGATGTTTTTGTTGGTTCTAGTTGACCAGACCACTTAAGATACTCAGAGTTATTCTTTTTTTTTATCTCGAGGGACCTACAGTTTAACGCCGGTTCCGAACGGCCAATGGACTTGTAAACGATGTACATTACCCAACAATTTAATCATATATATATTATAGAGAACCACTAAATTCCGGACATACACAGCGCCCAAGATCAAGGTGGGACTCGAACCCACATTCTTCGGTTTACACACGGTACACCTTACCGCTGGTCTACCGAGGCCTCTCAGAGTTATTCTGTTCCAATTATGTTGTGAATTTCACACTTCATGCCAAATATACCTGTTGATCATAGTCAATTTTATATATCACATATAGGTAGTGAACAAGGCAAATTCCTGAGTAATTGAAATTAGAGTTTTTAAACACAAAGTTATTGTGCTCTGGATTGATACACGCCTCTGTCGTAGAGTAGACATTGTCATTTCAGGAACTATTTGTTCTCTCGTCGGTATTTTGTATTTTGGGAGTAAACAGTGATATGCTGAGTTCTAATATCTTTGGCGAGGGTGCTATAAGTTGAAATCATCCATAGTAGTTCGGACGCAATTTGTATCGGGAAACACTAAGATATATGTCAATTCACTCTGTGTCGAGTGTGCTGCACTGAAGAGATCTAATAAGATGAAACAGCTGTATGCAGATCTTGGGTCGGAAAGACTTGAAAATTTCTATAATTCAATGTTGCCTTGTGAATGCAGATTTCGCGCCGCGGAATACATATAACCATTTTTCTTTGGGGATTGGTTGATAATTTTCAATTATTGAAGAATTTTTTTCATTCACATTATGCGATAATAGTATATTGTATAATTAGTGGGAAAAGCATAATATTCCCAAACGACAGTGCTAATTTACTACGATAATTACCAGACGAGGAGCGTAGCGACGAGTCTGGTAACACAGGAGTTTGGAATATGCTTTTCCCACGAATTATACATACTATTTTTTCTCCGATCGTTGATTTGCATTTAAAAAATTAATTAAAAAATATTTCATCCAAGATGTAATCAAGTAAGTTTAAATAGGTTTCTCTATGTTCATATTGAAATATAGAAGTGGTAGCCATGGAAATTACTCTGTTATGACAAAAGTAAAATAATTTTAAAGCCGGTTTTGTTTGATTCGTTGTATTTTATAAGGAATTAAAAAAGAATTAGTAAACATGAACACTGATAGTGATTATTTGTTGTCTTGCACGGCTCCTGAACTAGTAGAAGCCGCGAACGTGGCTTCACTCAATTTACTTCCGGCGAAATCCAGAGAGAAGTATGAACTTGCGTACCAACGCTTCATGAATTTTTGTAGAAAAAACAACAGTGTATCCTCTTCTGAGAATATACTGATGGCGTATGTTGCTGAATTGGCTAAAACATTGAAATCTTCGACGTTGTGGGCACATTATTCCATGCTTCGATCAACTTTGTCTCTTAAAAATAATATTAATATTGCCCAGTACCAAAAACTGAGAGCAGTTTTAAAACGTCAAGCTACAGGATACAAAAAATATAAATATTAACAACAATTATAAAAATTAAAACCATACTTTGTTTCATTTTAATGTAGTAATCCATTTGTTACATTACCGCACGCTACAGCAGTGCGGTAAGAATATTACCGCACTGTTATTTTCTAATTGCTTAGCAACTGACCACTATTCTGGAATGTTGAGCTTTTCGCATAGAAAACAGGTCAAAATAGTGTCACTTTTCCCACGATCGGAGAAAAATGAATTTTTCTGTGAATGGATGACTAAGCATAATTTGTTGCCTAGGAACTCGAACGAATTTCGAGGTTTTGTAGGCCTCATTTAAGGTGAAATAAACTCATTTCGGTTTTATGTTCGAGTGCTTGTTTCGATCTAAGAATCTGGAACCGATCAATTTTTCTCTCATTAAAATAACACAGGCATGCAAGAATACAGCAACTTCGTAAAGTGAGTAGGAATGCCATGCTTCTTGAAAAACTCTCAAGAGCTTGGCCTCCAGATAGTATACGTAGAGCTGTTTTTGTAGCGAATGAACTATATGCATCGGTGGATTTTCTTCTTTTTAAAACAAATCCCTCAAATTGCTACACTATAAAATGTGTGTGATAGTTATTTATTGCTGCGGAATTGAGGACGATAATTTTTCCAAACATTCTGCATCCAAATGATCTGTGAGACAGTGGCATCCATCAGACAAAACGGACAAAAGCCAAAACGGTCACTGAAATCACTTGGATGTTCCATAATCAGCTTACAGCTTTGCGTCTTTTATTGCAGTTCTTCATTTTAGTTGAAGTTCTTGTTTAATTTTTGGTCTATTTATGAAAACATTATCATCAGCAAATACCTTGTAACTTTCTGAATTTACATTGTCACACTCTTGGTCTCAGAATTCAGCCTCACGGAACACCTCAGGTAATTTTTAATCTGCTTGATTTATGACCTTTTCGTTCTAAAATTCGGCAGGTACTTATTGTGAAGTTACGATGTGAAGATTTCTAGGATGGTTTTTTTTATGCCGTAATATTGTAGCTTCTGTGAGAAATTTGAATGGCTTATACAATTGTCTAAGTCAAGGCATTCAGTCATCGCTGTTGTTTATCTTTTCTCTCTGAATCCGTGCTGATTTTCGTCTAGTAGGTATTACTACCTAAGCGCATGAATACTTTACAATTCTCATTCTAGAACATTTGATATCATTGGAAGAATCGAGATTCGTTTATAGTCCCCACACTGTTTTAAAGAATCGAGATTCGTTTATAGTCCCCACACTGTTTTAAAGAATCGAGATTCGTTCATAGTCCCCACACTGTTTTAAAGAATCGAGATTTGTTTATAGTCCCCACACTGTTTTACATAGTTTTGTTGGAAAATTGGAACTACTTTGGCAATCTTAAATTGACCAGGAAAGGATCCTTGACTGAAGCAAAGAGTTTTTCAAATAACAAAGTGGTTCTGCTGGTTAGTTAATTATTTGATTCATAAGAATGTTTCCATAGTTATCTCTAGGGTTTTTACTCTTCATTTTCAAATATTAATTATGAAGTTTTATATAGGTACCTACATTGAAGGGGTAGATATAATTTCTTTATCTTTGCTACAATATATGCTGTTTCAACTTGATTTTGCATTTGTGTCTTGATCTCTTTTGAAAATATTTTATTTTTATCAATTGTTTTTTTAAAATTTATTCAAAATTATTTTGAACTTCTGTGTCGGAAAGAAATCACCAAAAATCTCTAGCAGCTGTTTACGGATGCATTCTTCGCATTTCCTAGCAGTCATTATACGAATAAAATACCAATTATTAGTTTCTTTGGACTCTATAGAGGAATTAGTACATACTGCTTTCGGTGAGAAATCTTGGTAGGTATTAAGTTTGAATATAATTTGTGTTTTTTTAGGAATTGTGTTCGAATTTATAATTTATATCTGATTTCGAGGAATAAGAGAGGGAACCATCATTATATTTAAGACAATGAACGGGAGGAGAATTGAAAAAGTTATTTTTTCCTGTAAAAAAAGCGCAGCAGGCCCTGATAATATCAATATTTATGATATAGAATGTATATGACGTAGGTAATAAATAAGAAGCTTGTTAGGGGCCGTTCAAGTATTACGTAACGCAATTTTTGAAGATTTTTGACCCTCCCTCCTCCCTATGTAACGCGCCGTAACGTTTTCGTGAACCCTCCCTCCCCCTCCCTAAACGTTACGTAACACCCAAGTGACTATTTTTACCTAACAGTCACAAATATGTTGCGCAAAGTACCGGAAAGTTGCTAAAATACAGTTTTTATTGTTTTAATCGTGTTTTCGTTAATAATAAACAAAACAAGAGATTTTTATTTAATAAACAATCATACATAATGTGATATGTTGAAAAAGGCTCAAATTTGTCCTAATAAACTTTTACTACTAATCTTACATTCAATTATGCCGTTTTCCTGACTTAGCCCTGTCGTTGCATACATTTTTAGCTAACTTCATCCACCATTATTTTTCTCATGCATTATTCTATTTTCGCTTATTAGCAGGTTTTCACTTTGAAAACCTGCTTATTGAAATGGGTGCGATTAGCAAAGTAGGACCTAGGCCCAAGATAGTTTTTCGTTTCATGACATTTCAGGATGCTTGGCATCAAAAACCCAATTTCATATTATATAATATATATATATATATATATATATATATATATATATATATATATATATATATATATATATATATATATATATATATATATATATACATATATATTTATATATATATATATATATATAATAATAATAATAATAATTTATTCAATCAATAATCATGTATACAGAATCGATTACATTAACAGAAATAAGATTTATATAAATATAATACACCAAAAAAAACCAATGACTAATGAATGAATACAATACGTAATTTCAACTCAATTATATCAATTGCTACAAATAAATACTATTCGGCTCATGTAAGTTCTTCAAGGAACTTGAGTATGAGTTCTGTGTGTGGTACTAAAAAAATCAATTAAACTTCTGATTAAATGAAGTTACAAATTAATCGAATCAACAATAAGAGACAATACAATTACATAGAAACATTAATTCAAAATATTTTATGAATAACACGTCTTCCACATTTCAGTATCCAGTTTTGTGAATTCCGCTTCAAAGAGTGGTAGCTTTGATTCTGTTTAAGACATGTTGGTATCATGTTGTATATAGTTGGAACCATGTAGAGTAGACTTTTTCTTACATTGCTCTTTACAATTTTATGAAGCCGAACACACAGGTGTGAAATTTGTCTAGTGTTATGGCCTGACGTCAAATAGACGAGTTTAGATTTGTTTACACTAGTAAAAAGAATAACAGATTTAGTATACAATTGTCTGGGGTCTAAAACTTTCAATTCACTATATAGTTCATCACTTGAGAATCGTATAGGTTTATTGAACAGGACTTTCAATAATCTCTTCTGAATTCTCTCAATGGCCAAGTAATACTTATCACTCAGTGCTCCCCAAGCTAGTATACCGTACTGCATAATAGACTGCACCAGTGCGTAATAAACCATGTATTTTTGTTGTATATATATATATATATATATATATATATATATGTTCGTATGTATGTAGGTAGATAGTTTCGTATTTTCGCTCCTGTGTATCACGTGTTTAAAACACTTAATGAAAACTGGCAACAGAAAAAAAATATAAATGACGAATAATACAGTCGAGGTATTTCCCATAAAACATAAACGGATAGAGTTGCCAACTTGGGACAACAAAATAAAACTGACTTACAATACAATCGAGGGATTCCCCGTAAAAAAATAAACGAAAAGAGTTAACAACTTCGGAGATTCAAATTCTCTAGTTTTTTATTTCAATAAAAATCAATGTTACGTAGCGCGTTGTTCGAACCCCCCTCCCGCCCCTGTAACGCATCGTAACGTTTTACAATACCCCCCTCCCCCCAAATTGCGTTACGTAATACTTGAACGCCCCCTTAGGTGCATAAACAATGTTTTGAAAATCGTCGTATTTCCTGAAAGCTTCAAACTAAGTTATGTTCCTCCAATATTCAAAAAAGGTGCTATAAATGCTTCAGATAATTACAGGCACAACTTTCTTCAAAATTTTCGAGAAAATTATAAAAACCCAATTTAAGGTATTCTTCCATAGGGAATTCTCAAAGCCAATATTAATATCAACAGTAGGAGCGGAATGTGATTCTACAGAGGGAGTCGTCAAAAAAATGAAAGAGGGCTGCCATATTGTAACGCTTTTTATGATCTAAAAAATGCGTCTGATATTGTGGAACAAGGCATACTTCTACGTAATATTCAAAATATGGGATTTCGTGGACGTCTCAAAGCTAGTAAAAACATTCCTACAAAACAGGAGACAATATACCTAATGTAGTGAACGTCAAAGAATGTGAGCAAGAAAATATCAAATGTGGTACGAAGAAAGCTGCAATTCAACTGAAAATATTTTATATTCGCGGATTTCTGTTTCTTTGTTTTTTCCAAGCCGATAGATCTCCAGGCTCTCCTTTGTGCGCTGTCAAACGCGACTGCAGACTTTCCATTATCCATTATTTTGTTGTTTTTGAATGATTTGTATTATTTGGATAAGTTACAGCTTTAACTATAACATTTTTGCAATAGGCGTTTCCGTTATTGTAACTCTTTTACTGGTTTTACTTGTCATAGCAGCACAGCAACATCTCATTTATTTTTTCGACAGGCAAGTTCGTTTTGGTTCTTGTCTACATTCAGTAGACTTATAAATAAGTCCTTACCACTAATACAAATTTTCAGGTATTCACTAGTTTATGCAAGCACTTCAGTTAAAGAGGCAAATTAAGTTACCTTTTGAAACTCATAACACAGGCAGTTGATTTTGGAGGTTAACTTTATCCTGGGTCACTTTTTAACCAATCGAGACTTGAAATAGCCATTACAATAGGATCTTTGTTTGCAATGATAATATCCATTAAAAATTTTTCAATTTTGAGAACCAAAGAGCTAATTCAACACTTGACAACGTTATAGTCAATGCATATATATATATATATATATATATATATATATATATATATATATATATATATATATATATATATATATATAGATATATATATATATATATATATATATATATATATATATATATATATATATATATATGTACCTATAGGTATATATACATAGGTACAGTATGCACACAGTAGGAACACTAATTACAACATATGAATGCAAATACGATGCTCTCAAATCGTAAGAGAATTTTACATTAGCTGCTCCCAAAACGACATTACCTTCATCATAGATTCATTAGAAAATTTCCTAAAATAATGCGAATGATATCATTTCAATGCTCAATTACAATACTGATATTTCATATCAAAGTTAAAAGAGTTGCTCTTTCTCTTGGATTTGTGTATATATAGGTATATATTAGGTATATATATATATATATATATATATATATATATATATATATATATATATATATATATATATATATATATATATATATATATATATATTATATAATATTTATATTTAAATATATATATATATATATATTATATATAATATTTATATATAAATATATATATATATATATATATATATATATATATATCATTATATATAATATTTATATATAAATATATATATATATATATATATATATATACAGTGCTTTCATGATGAAAGGAACAAATTCATTAAAAAATTAGGTTTCTATTTCATGTTAAAATCCTCGGACAGGTCGATTAGTATTTTTATTTGGGCAATTTTCGCAATAAAAATTTTGTATACAGGGTGTCTCATTCAAGAGCTATGGCTTTGTCATTAGTTTTTTTAAAGGTAATACCCTGTATATTATTTCACTTTACAATTCTACGATAAATTCTTATCACTTTCTGTGAACATACCATATGCCTCAACTTGATGGATTCCCAGATTATAACGGAGATAGTGGAGCACCTGGAGATTTAAAATGTGGATTAAAAGTACAAAAAAAAATTTAGGTAAACATTGTCATTAAATCTGAAGAATGAAATTTCACATGTACCATCTGAATTCATTCACTGGTGCTGTATAGTCCGCAGTTTTCACGTTTTTAACGCTCCAGGCACTACACTACTTCATTGTTTAAGAAAATGCAATTACTTGAGAGAGAACGTATTGAAGTACTTATGATGATTGGTTTTGGAGATAGGGTGCGTTCACAAGAAGAAGTCTGCAATCTATTCAATGAAAATCATCCTGATCGTCCGCCAATTACTAGATCGACAGTCAGCAAAATTGAATCAAAATTCAGGAGATACGGCCACGTTAGAGATTTACCTAAAGGAAGACCACCGAGAGTATCTGAAGAAACAGTGCTGAACGTTCTACCAGAAACCCAAGATATTCCTCATACATCCATTACTACAATTTCCAATAATTTCAATTTATCAGTAGGGCCCGTGCATAAAATACTTAAGGTAAATAAGTATCATCCCTATAAAATTAAGCTGGTACATGAATTATTAGAAGACGATTTTGTCCGCAGAGTACAGTTTTGTGAGCAGATTCTTGAAATTCATAATTAACATCTAAATTTCATTACAAACATAATTTTTTCTGATGAAGCCACCTTTACTTTAAATGGCCACGTCAACAGACAAAACTGTAGGTATTGGGCGACCGAGAATCCTCATTGGATGCAAGAATGCCACACACAGCGGCCTCAAAAAATTAATACATGGGCAGCGATTGTTCGAAATCGTATAGTTGGTCCCTATTTTTTTGAAGGAACACTAAACGGAGAGGACTACTTGAACTTTCTCCAGTTCGAACTCATTCCGGCTTTAGCTGTTTTGTTTCCTAACCCACAAGATCCTGACATACCTAATAACGAGATATGGTTTCAACAAGATGGGGCACCTCCTCACTATTCAATCGCTGTTCGACAATTTCTTGATGCAACTTTTCCCAACAGATGGATAGGACGGAGAGGTCCGACTGAGTGGCCCCCAAGATCACCGGACATAACCCCATTGAATTTTTTCTTATGGGGTTATTTGAAGTCTAAAGTTTATTTGAATAGACCAAATAATATTGATGATCTAAAAGAGAGAATCAGGCAGGAAATAAGACTTATCAGTCCAGAAGTAATTGAAAATGTGCAACGGGAAACATTGAATCGACTTCAAAAATGTCTCGAAGTAAACGGACAACAGATTGAACATATGTAAAAATTAAATTAGTAATTACATTAGTGTGTTTTCATATCGTACCTCTCATTACCCACTATCGCCGTTTCTGGCAATCCATCGAGTTGGGGCATATGGTATGTTCACAAAAAGTGATAAGAATTTATCGTAGAATTGTAAAGTGAAATAATATACAGGGTATTACCTTTAAAAAAACTAATGACAAAGCCATAGCTCTTGAATGAGACACCCTGTATACAAAATTTTTATTGCGAAAAATGCCCCAAATAAAAAATACTAATCGACCTGTCCGAGGATTTTAACATGAAATAGAAACCTAATTTTTTAATGAATTTGTTCCTTTCATCATGAAAGCACTGTATACATATATATATATATATATATATATATATATATATATATATATATATATATATATATATATATATATATATATATATATATATATATATATATATATATATATATATATATTATATTATATATAATATTTATATAAATATATATATATATATATATATATATATATATATATATAAAATTTTATATATCTGTGCTAATAATAGCTATGTACATAATTTTAATGAAACTTAAATTCTCATCAAATTTTTAACTACCAAGGTTATTCGAAATTGTCCCCTTTATCGATATGGCCAACATATAATTGTAGAGTAAACAAGACCGATTTCAAAAATTGAATGGCATGACTCACCATCCATAAGAAATTAGTAGTATAATTGTATAATTTTTTTTGATCAATCCCAAGACTGATGAATTTCTCGCGATCTTGAACTGCTAGCTCCGCCCAATTTATGTTCCCCTGAAAATATTTAATATAGGTACTTTTGTCAATATGAATTTGACATGATTCCCTAAAAACATTATAAAGTTGGTACGAAAAAAATCTGATAAATAGCAGTTGAACATATTAATGATAATGGAGTAATCACAAAAGTGACCATGTTAATGAATTTCTCGAAAATTATTTAACCACGCTATTATATAAATATAGGTATATAATATATATATATATATATATATATATATATATATAAATATATTAAAATATATATATATATATATATATATATATAGATATATATATATATATATATATATATATATATATATATATATATATATATATATATATGTGTAGGGTAAAGTCGGGTGAGTTGGCTCACCTTTTCTTGAAACGGTGGAAAGAGTACTAAATAACATATGAGTAAAACGAATATTTTACAAAATGAGGATATTGAATAGAAGTAAACAAAAATATGTGAAATAAGACGAAAAATGTTTTTTTCGCCAAGTGAGAAATTTTTATAGAAAAAGGCCTAATGAGCCATCTCTCCCACCGAGGGTGGGTATTATGGCGCACTAAGAAAGTAATAAGATATTCATGCGGGTGACATGCCGCATATACAATTTTTTCACCTAACCACTGGAAATAAATAATACGTCTTTAGAACGAAAAATAAATTTTAATTCAAAATAAAATAAACATAAAATAAGTGTTCAACTGAAAAATATTATCTTATTTGCGTTTTCCACTGCGAAGACACTTATTTATGAAACTCGTGCAGCCTTCGTGTAACCATTATCGACACTCTATGCACTCGATCCAATCTTCACTGCTTTTTGTTTGTTCATAAATCTCGCCACATCCAACACACTCACTTTCTAAGTCTTCACTTGCAGTATCCGAATCCGGTTCCATATCTACACTAATTGAAGTACTTCTCTCTGATGAAACACTTCGATCTCTTTTTTTGGATTTTTGGATTTTTTGTTTGAGATATATTTTTCAACTTTCTTTCATTTTTCCGTTTCATTGCCTCTGACTTTTTCTCTAATAAAGTCTTACGTTTCAAAATATTTTCCTTCGAGGTCAAAACTTCGGCTAGTTGTCTTCCTCGCTTCCTTATTATTTCGACTTTGGATGTGGAGGGAATAGGGCTTATTGAGTCTAAGATTTTTCCAGGTGTATTGCCTATTGGTTCAACAGTATCATTGTTTCTAATGTTGGATGCATTATTGCCTGCTACTTCGGGTAAAGGAGCTTCATTCTCATTAAGAAAGGCATAATCTGGAATAGCCTCAGGTCTGAAGGGATAAATTCCTGTCGCTCTAAAGCTGGAGACAGCATGATTTTGTCCATGCTTCAGCAAGAAGTTTGCAAATTGCAACCTGTTAATAGGTCTTGTTGGATTCCATCTCACCCGACAGTGCGGGTCAGATGGCTCGCGCCGTCTCACCCACCAGTGAAAGTATCACTTCGCGCCCAATTTAGTATTAATGGTTGCATTTCAGGGATTATTTTAAGGTCTAGGTTTAAAGAATAGTGTTTCACTGAAATACTGGTGCAAATAAATTTAGTCTACGGTCATGCAGAAAAAATTTACAACGTCTAAAACTAGAGGATGAAATTTTTCAAGCATTTATCAAACATAGTATACATAATTTTTTTACCTTTGAAGTAGTAACTGGTCGCGATATTTTACCAACGTACACTGAACATATGCAAGAAGAGCTAGAGACGACCGGCATTCCATCTACTAGCACATAGACGAAATAAATTGAACGAGCCATCTCACCCGCTGCATATCTCTGCGTATTTATTTAGGAAAGTTTTTTCATGGGTTTGGTAGGCAACACATCAACTTTTTTTATCCTTCACATTGTTTATCGTGTTTTGATCTTTCGGCTTTAATTGCCTTCATCAGAAAATATTAAAATCCTATATTGAGGGCATATTCTCAGAATTCGAAATGAAACATTCAAGTACAATATTACTATGTAGCCTAAGGTCACCCAAGTAACTTATTGCTCGTATTCCGATCTTCAAGATCGCTTTAAAACTACACAATAAAATTTCGAATAAAATCAAGTGATCTTTAAGACAGTCCTGAGACCATCATAAAGCAGCTTCTAGCCAAAAAGAACCCATCCTAAAAAGGCCTTCAAGACTAAATTTTGAAACTGTATTAACACAATTAAGTTTCAAATCTATATTCTTAAAGAGTTATCTTCATCAAGGCAACTTTAAATACATGAATATAAGAACTTCTTATCTGACGTTTTGCTCTTAAAATGTACCTATTTACAGCGGCCTGAATTAACTTAAAGAAAACTCTATCGCAGCGAGCTGCATTAGAAAAGCAAGTTTTCTAAACGTAACCATTTTGAAAAATATATTCATTCAATTATGATTTTTGTTTCAAATCCAGAAAAATAAACATTGCGCCCTCTATCGTGTAAACCATATGTATTTACTCCTCCGGGGGGTCAACCCCCCAACCAATTTATATCGAAATATATACCATCCAAGATATCATATCAATATTAAAGAAATATCATCAAATTTTATTTTGTATCTAAGCATTTAAATGCATTTTTCAATTGAATGGCATATATTTCGACACACCGTTCTTCAGTTTTTCAAGATCCAAGACGCTATTATTTGAATAATAATTTTCTTCTCGTTTACTATTGAAAATGTCCAAAATGGCAGAGTCTTTATTGCAGTAAAACATGGCGTGATCTAGATTAAAACTAATTGTTCATTTATTAAGATTTAAAACAGCGTCTTATTTACCGCTTTGAATCCAATAACTCTGGCAGGAGTCTGTTTATATAAACTCCATGTGACCATGTTCGCGGATCTTGCTCAAGATTAGTCTTTGGAAATCGTTTATTAATGAGTTGTATTAGTATCTAGTTTAATAGTGCTCTGGCTTATGTTTGAAAGAATTGCCAATTCTCTAAGCTCTTCGCAGAAAAACACATTTTTTATGAGTTCATTGTCTTTTTGAAATTGATCGTTTTGAATTTCATGGTCGTTTTCGTAGATTTCTTCCTGTAATTCCCTGGCATTGCTTCCATAATCCAACAGATCGAAAGATGAAGTGGAAAAACACTCTTTAGAAGTAACGCTGGTTTCCATTAATTGCACTATATTTTTTTTCACTGGTTCAAAAGAGCTTCTCTCAGTTGTATCACTTTTATTGATTTTGAAACTGAATTATTTCTACCCTCACCTTTTTTTTAAATTACCTACCACTTCTTTTCAATTTAAAGTATTGTCACTAATCATTTCCATTTCACTTGTTGATTCAAAATTTTATTTCACATGTACCTAAACATGCGGACAGCGCTGGTTCACTAAAATAGCTTCTTGACAGCGTTTAATCTGAATGTGGAGGGAATATAATTAGTTTCAATGAAGTCTTCGAAAGTTATTTCTTTGAACTAAATTGACCAAATTGAAACCTTCAAACGTCATAATACTCTTAATGTACCTACTCATTAAAATGTAAAAATTTGTTTTTGGATTTAATGTGGTACTTAGGTACCTTATTATATTAAATCTATACTTAGTCTTAGGATAAAAAAGTTTTTCTAATGGGTTTTGAAGAAAACATCAACGGTACTCCATAAAACTGCATTAAAACAATTTTTCCCAGAACGGATTGTTTTAAAACCAACTTGCTATTTAATTCTTAATAATAGCAAATTAGTTTTAAAATAGCAAATGTTAAGGGTAACATAAAATCAGTATAAGATCAATAGGACATTAGGAGCAAATTGCATTTTATTTTGATTTAAAAAGTGCATTGAATTCTTTGTTCAAAATAAAGTGGTCTTTGAGAACTTTTGATTTATCTTAATTATCTTTATATTAAAGCATTTTTAAAACCTAAATAAATAGAAACTGTCTTAAAATTGTTAGTTAGGCGACTTACCTAAAACAGAATAAACAAGATGAGAGATAAAAACAAATTGATATGTTGAGAGTATCTACCAAACCTATAAAAAAATCCCTAAAAATAGAATCAATATCTATAGGTATATATTTATATAAATATGTCCATTTTTATAGGCATATAAAATAACATAAAACAAATTTAATATTATCTGAAAGTTTTCTTCTCTTTTTTGACTTTACTATTATCTATTTTATAATGTGAACCTTTTAGAAATCAAAAAAATATAATGTGACATCCTTCGACATAATATCAGATTGATTTCATACACGAAAAGCATTGACAATCAATTCGAATGTAGTAATTAACGCGAAACTTTCATGCGAGCAATGATATATTTAAATAATTAACCAGTGTTAGCCAATTACGAACCGCCATTCAATCGGCGACCATATTAGGTTCATATTTGAGGCAAAATGAGTAAGGTCGTAAACATATGGGCACACCATAATTCGTTAATTAAATCCGAAACTCGGGCTTACAAAGGTTCAATAGAGCGTTGATGAGCTATAACTCAAATTCGTATAATGACAAACAATACAATTCCTCACTAATTAAACGACTCGCCATAACATTTTCAACTCTACTAAATTCAAATTGTTTCGCCAGCTCGTTTCAGGATAAGTGGCTTTTGTTTCGAAATATTCCCCAGCAATCAGGGTCTGATAATTTCCCGACTCGCTTCTTTTGTTATTACAAATCATATTCATAATTACAAAGCAAATAAACCGTCTGTCTCCTCTCCGTTTAAACATGCCACTCCTCTGAACTTCCTCGCCAATCGCTTCCATCCGGTGTTTCCCCTAATCCAATGGAGTGTGATTCGTCCCCACTCGCGTAAAACGTACGTTAATTCGCCATTCTGCGCGGTATTCCCACAACTGGTTTCACCACAACAAATTTAGTTTAGTAGCTCGAAAACCGGTAGCTTGATAGATCGAAGATTTTGACAGATCGGTGGAGTTCTTGTTCAACAAACCGTAATGCTAATACCGTAAGTGGTTTCTAAACAATTAATGATGACAATGCTAATGATGGAACGCACCATAGGCAACAAACAGGAGAACGGCGTTCACGACAAAGATTGTTCTCCTATCCGATCTGAAGGACCAATTTTTTTGCAACCAAAACGGATATCCGACGATTCTAGAGATGCGGATATGTGTGACAAATTCAGCGACGATGAAGATGAAAACGTCGACGTCGAGAACGACGACACGTCTCTCTGTCCAGTGGACCTCACAAGAAGACACGATAAATTTCGAAATTTTGAAAGTCTAATTCAGAAAACTGACTCTAATAGTGAATTCTTGTACAATAAGGACTCTAAAGGTTCCGAGAGTGTTTGTAGTGATCTCAGCAGATCTCAATCTCCCCCAGACCGCAGTCCGTCGGTCATATCGAATAATAGACGATTGGCCTTTTCGGTGGAAAATATTCTAGACCCTAATAAGTTCACTGGTAGACAGGCTGTTTTCAGTGATGGGATCTGTTGTTGGAAACCTATGGACGAATCTGTGGAATACGAGGAGAGTGAAACTGGTGAGTTCATTTGCATGTTTTATTTTTATTGATAGAGATACCAACTTGATTCCGTACCCAATGGAGGGACATGTGGTTTTTATGGAAAGTATATTTTCTATTCAGAGTACTTAGTCAAAAATTGATTCACAACACTATAAATTCATTTTTTACAGAGATGATTAGCTTGTGATAAAATGTAAATAAGTCATAACAGATAATATTCATTTGAGTAAATAAACCATTCTCATCTTGGAAATGTATTGAAAATCAAGATTATTATTCTACTAATTATTGTTTCTATAATAGTTCGAGTTATTTAAAAATGGCACTACCGCTAAATATGTAGGTAGGTATAGGTATCTACTTAATTTTTAACGAAAATATATCGATATATTTAGTCATTATACCATCAGTTTAATAAAATCCAACTTTACACTTTGAATAAATGAGAAATTGTGCTATTAATAGCTATGTACATAATTTTAATAAAACTTCAATTCTCATCAAATTTGTAACTACCAAGGTTATTCGAAATTGTCCCCTTTATCGATATGGCCAACATATAATTGTAGAGTAAGCAAGATCGATTTCAAAAATTGAATGACATGACTCACCAACCATAAGAAATTAGTACTTACCTAGTATGATTGTATAATTTTTTTAAATCAATTCCAAGACTGATGAATTTCTCGCGATCTTGAACTGCTAGCTCCGCCCAATTTATGTTCCCCGGAATATATTTGATAAGTAAGTATAGGTACTTTTGTCAATATGAATTTGACATGATTCCCTAAAAACATTATAAAGTTGGTTCGAACAAAATCTGATAAATAGCAGTTGAACATATTAATGACAATGGAGTAATCACAAGAGTGACCATGTTAATGAACTTCTCGAAAATTAATTAACCATGCCATTATATTAGAATAAGAAGTTCACAAATTTTCAACAATTTTGAACATATTTATAACTTTCTAATTTCCTTTTCTCATATCTCATATCATATCGTAAGCAGGATGTATGTAGGTATGTATATTAGATATTCTCATAACATAATCCTATGAAGCTTGTGAGTAGAATAGATAGATCAACGAATACTTTATTTTTATATCGCAGTTATTCTAACTCTGTTATAAGAAGATCATTTCATGCAGAATTCCAATTTTTTTTAAAGGATTAGGTTGGTTATTGAGAATTAATTTCAATGGACTTTTGCCGTCGATGAAGTTTCTACCGGAATGTGTATTTTGTTGAATTTATCTTAGTTTATGTTTTTTGAGATATTGGAGTCTCTTGAGTAGAAAGCTCAGAGTAAATATTTGCAATACATTATGAAAATAAAGCTGGGTGAAAAATTCAGTGGACATACTTTGTCTCGAATAATATATTATCACGATGCAAGTAAAGTGAGTAGGATGATTCAATTTGAGTAAATATTCCAGGAAGGATGCTGGATGACATAAAATTTTCACTAAACGCAGTATTTTTCAAGAAAAGATAATAAGAGCAGCGTATTAAATTTCGGAATAGGTTTGTTGGTTTTCAAATTGTCTCTCTGGGCAACAGTTTACCTCTCTTGTAACAAAAATAATTTAATATGATTTGCCTTCAATGTGATATCAGTTGCCATTTATCAGAGAATCCAGTAACTCTCCACGTTACATCCAGTAGGTAGATGTAGTGAGAAAAGGTCTATTGCTTTCTTAAGAAGCTCAGCTTATGTGATGCAGTGCTGATAAAAACCAGATATAGGTAAATGTTGACATTAGTGTTTGTTGCTATGCTTAAGATTAAATATTTTATTTTGATTCAATTATTATATTGTCCGTTTTTACTAACGTTAGATCAGATTTTCATTCACCAGTGAAATTTTTTGCCAGAATAAGAGGACCTATATCGATAGTTATAGACGAAATCTAATATAGTAGGTACTTATTTAAAACAGGAAACTTTTTATTAGCATCAACTAACTGCGCCTTCAACAATTTGGTCACTAGTGATGGGTAGGTTCCTGAAGCTGGCCGACGTAATCTATAGATAGCTTGAAAAATGTGCATCCTCATTCATAATGATAATAATAATGATAATAAAACGGACGTAAAAAATAATAATAATAATCTTTATTATAAATTTGGTGAACATGGCGTGTACTAGTCAATGTTTGAAGTTTTTAAAGGATAATTTCCCCAAGTGGAGAGGCAAATTATTTTATACAATTATAAATGGAACTTTTTTCAGAACTCTGTATTTTATCGAGGATTTTCCTAAACTTCCGACATCTTTGTACCTTTTTGTAACGTCACGCAATGTACCTACCCATCAGTGTCAAAATAAATTACATTTATATTTATAAAAATGCATTCCTTCATTTCTTGTTTAGACAAAAACAATAGCAATAAATGGAAAATAATATTCATCCATAATAACACATATTTAATAGTTATATAAGAGACCTCGGTAGACCAGCGGTAAGGCGTACCGCTTGTAAGCCGAGGATGTGGGTTCGAGTCCCACCTTCCTCTTGGGTGTTGCTCTTGGGTGTATGTCCGAAATTTAGTGGTTCTAATTATAAAGATAAATTGTTGGGTAATGTACTTCGTTTACAAGCCCATTGGCCGTTCGGAACCGGCGTTAAGTTGTAGGTCCCTCGAGTTTAAAAAAAAAAAGGTAGGTACCTTTCATATGATCAAATTGAGAAATAAAACTCATTCTTCTGGAACCTCTATATACAATAAACAACTATAAGTTCATATCCAAGAATTTTGAAGATTGGTCACTATCCTTACATGTGAAAATCTTAGAGTCAATTATTTTTCAAACATATCATTTTACAGCATCACCGTTAATACATATATGAACATTTTGATTCATTTTGCTCATTCTTCATTTCTGAGAATATTATGAGTAGTAGGTATTGCAACTAATTTAGATTTTGTTGAGCATATACATCCCAAAGATTTTCTGTTCATAAATCTTGAATTGAATTAAATGTTTAAAAATATATATTATATATAAAGTGAGAAATTTAACTTGATTCCACTGAAATAACTATATTTATTGAACATAACTACCTATATGTTTCGTGCTATTAACCCATTATCAAGAGAGCTCTTACTGTTTTATTTCTATTTATATACTGCTTTAATAAGTTTATTTGGTCATTAGTGATGGATGAGTTCCTGAAGCTTGCAGACATAATATCTAGAGCTTCTGAAAGGTCGATCCTATTTCCTTTGTTCAATAAATGCAAGATCTGGGAAATATTCAAATTTATTAAATAGTAATTTTTCATGCTATGTCCCGAAATTCAGTGGCATTCTTACGTCACTGATGATAATTTTTCAAATACTGTTCGTCTGCCCTTATTATTGAACAAGGAATCCAAATTTAATTCAATTCATACTAATACTTTTTTTGTTGAACCATATTTGGTAGGTACACATTTTGAACTTAAGAAGTGTTGTTCCACAGAAAAGGAGAATTTTTCTTTGCTAGAACTTTCAATAACGTCAATTGACTCTCGCTTAATACTTGATGGAATATTGTTCGAAGATGAAAATCGAATTCCAACGACACATATATACATATTTTTCGTGACCTTGTAACTTAATTTGGAGACAGTTAATTGATTACAATTTTTGTTCGGGTACACATGCTCCAGGAGCAATTGCCGTTGTTTTTTGAATATTACGTAAAAACACAAATTTTGGAACTACAAAATTTCATGGGATATACCTAACCAGCACCCAAGAGCAAGTTGAGACTCGAACCCACAAAACAATAGTGGTATATAACCGATTAACTTTACCGTTGGGCTACCGAAGCCTTAATTTTATTGTATTTGAAGTAGTGCTATTTTTGTGTATTATGTTAACAGTGTATGTAGGTTTACAATAAATTTCCAAACTGAAGAAAAAACTTACGTTAATCCTCTCTAGGTCCTAGTAATTGAATAAATGGTGTTCATTCTCAATCTATACCTACAAGGAGATTTAGCGATTGATCATGAAATGAATTAATAAATGTTAAAAATAAGTCGAAGTGTCTATCACCGCCGAATAGAGCAAACATCATCAACATATCGTTTACACAGAAAAACAGTATCTTATAATTGATAGAATGAGTTGAAAGAAAGTTAAAAATTTTACCTAAATTTGTAGGTTGTACATACCAATTAGTTTCAAGTTTCTTATCTTATGTACGTGTGACCTTGATATCTAGAATTAGTAATGAACATTCCATTTCTTCTTCTTCAGTGAACTGAATAATTTCATCATAATTGTTAAAAAAATTTGAAATCTCCATTGCTTTATCCTCCAGGATTGCCATGATTATATCATCAATATAAAAACAAATGTGAACTACTAATAAATAAATGCTTGCGTTCGTTATATGGATATGAGAGACTGACATCTCGTAAAATTATGTATAATGAAACAAATGTACTGCATCTGAGGGAGCTTTTCTTTTATGAAAATGTCTTACTTGTGTCTAAGATTATCACAGGTAAGATTTCATCTAATTTATCCATTGTAAGTAACGAAACAAATTATTATCGGACTAGGCAGGAGCACAACTTTCGACTTACTCTCGCCAGAAATAATCATGGTCTGAACAGTTTTTTATAATATGAGGGATTGTTGTTTTTCAATGGTTTACCTGCCCAGCTTCGTTCTGCTGGAAGTACTGCGGTTTTCAAAAGAAGTATCAAGGAGCATATTGCAGCTCTAGAGATGAATCTTTGGTAGAGAATGGGGTATCTTTGTTAGTGTAAAGTGGTGTTTTGGAATTTTCTTCTCTTTCTTTTTTCTCGTGAGCGTAATCGAGGTTTAGTTAGTATTACTCAGAACATTATTCAGATTCTGCTAGCACAGTTAAAATTTTGTTATTTAATAGTTTAGAGGCCATCTGGTATTTTGTTGGAAATTCTTATTATTTTTGTAGATCTTTGTATCGTGCCGTAAGGCAACTCTAAGATTTTAAATGAATTAAGTTATTATAATTATTATTATTAATAGTGAAAAAATATTATAAAAAACCGTACGTCCCAGAACTCTCACAAAAAATAAAAAAGAGCTTTCAAAATATTGAACTGGTTTTTTATAATATGAAGGCTGTGAATAATCTGTACAGTTACAGGAAAGATAAAGTTGATAAAATGAAAAATACTTATGTGGTATAAGGTATCGTCTTGACTGTCCAAAGTTGTATGGAGGACAGACAAAACAGTATTTAGAGAATAGAATGAAACAACACTAAAATTACCTGAAAGATGTTAAAAATAAAGATGCTCGATGATCCGCATAAATATTAACAAGAGTGTTCTTCAGAGCGGATATAAAACACCTAAGCAAAATATACCTATATAGTATTCTTATCAAATATAATTACCTAAAGATTAAGTCAATAAGAAATAATTGATGGGATGGTGAATATTTGTGGTTATATTGTTGTTGTCTGCTTATTGTGGTCATTTATGCTAGGTCAAATTGCTAATGGAAAAAGAAAAAACAAAAATAATATTTCAATAAAAATGAAAAAGATGAATTAGTTTGTTAGTTGTTTCTTGCACATTTTACCAGATAATAAGATGCCGTGTTTTGAATGAAATATAAGTCCACGTGTTTGAATGAATGATAAATCGTAGTAGTATATGGTTTTAAATTGATGACTATAATGGATTGATATGTTTTATAGAGGTAATTGATATTTTAATTGCTATATTTCAGTATAGTAGGTATAGGTATACAGTTGTACGAATTTTAAGAATGAAAACCTTTTTAGGCCTGAAGTAGCAGATGAAACAATTTTGCGAAACGTTGCTGAAGATAAACACTATATAATTCCATTGTATAATTATTTTGTCCTAAATGCCATAATTTCCCAAAATAGTTTGATTTGCCTACCATGGAGGACACTAGTTCGAATGGTTAGATTGCACAGAGATTTACCTAAATCTAAATAAGTCGGTTGAATTGCATTTTTTGGAAGGAAAAAAGTGGACCTATTTGAGCTCTATAGATTACGACGGCCAGGAACTTACCTACCCATTACCTGTGACCAAATAGACCTTAGACACATTAATTGATGCAGTAATTAGATTGTTAAAACGGTTTTAAAACTCTTGATTATGTGTCTATAGCCCGGAACATATTGTATGTACAATAAATATATTCATGGTAAAAGTTACATATATCAGTTCAATTAGGTACAGTATTTTTTTCATGTCTAGATCTCTCAAACATATAGAAAATAACTGATACAAAACTATTTCAGCTATGTCATATAAGTAATGGTTAAAGAAAAAATGGTAATATTACTATACCTACATAACTATCGAATGAAAGCTACTATACCTTAATAATATAAATGATATGTAGTGTACATCCGATTTTTCCAAAATCAACTTATTTTACATATTAAACTAACATAATAATATGTATAAAGTCCAGTAGCGGCTCGTGAGTTTGGCTTCAGGGGGGGCGAAAAAACCATATTGGGATATACATATTTGTGTTTCAATTCAAATATTGAATTATCGATAGTTCCAACATCCGGATATATCTTTTTTCAATTTGTTGCAAAATATGATCTCTGCAGACTTCAAACATATATTCATTTTGTATTCGTAGGTAGTTCCTCTAAAAACATCACGCGAATTACTTGAATCTTTATCTAAAACCGAATCAATCTTTCTAGTATAGTCTACTGCTTCTAAAAATACCTCTTTGTTAACCGAATCACTCTTCTCCTTATATCAACGAAGAGGAAGGTTACATGTCCCACATATTCTGAAAATGTCAATAATTTTTAAAACAACCAAACGATTTTTCTGAACCATTTCATTACGGATATTTATCTGTTATGCATCAACTTTACTTAAACGAGACGCAATATTAACATTTCCCAAGAGCGGAAAACTCACCAGAGTGTTTTTTTGCTTTGGAGGATTTTAATGATTTTCAATCACGAACTCCTATACATTTGTCCAATTTTCATCGCCTCCAAATATTAAACGAGCAAAACAAAAAGTAGCATAACTTTCATCACATCCAAATAACCACGGAGTCTTATAAATTTTTTCGTCAAATTTTCGCCTGAAACCCGGCCGACTTCTACACCCTTTCTGTTTCTGAATTATACCCAACACTGGCGTCAGACGTCCATTATTTTTCAAATTCAGTTCTTTCTCCAAACTTAATTTGCTAAAAACGACTTGACTTAACTCATCACGCACCCTCATTTTGTCGATAAAATCGGCAAATGAGAAACACAACATAGCCCGCACAACAATCTGCAGGTAATCGACTAACGTACTAACATAACATGCGAGTTTAGACACGTTGAGTCCGTAGCCGTCTTCTTCGCCGACCCCGGAGGACGTCTTCTCCCATCGCTGTTATTGGGGGATATGTGGACTCGTGGCTCAAACGTCCACGCTCATCGAAGAAATGTAATGTTTGTTGCAGATTGAATTTGCATACTGGTATAGTTTCGTAAATTACGGTGGAGAGTATGGATTTGTTTAGATTTTTAAAATATTGATTAAGTTTCATAGTAACTAGTTCAAAATTATATATGATTATATATTAATGTATGAAAATTAAAAAAAATACGATTCTTTCTAGAATTATTGTTGTCCCAGAGTCCTCCCTCACCAGCCGCTACTGATGAAGTCAGAATATGTTGAAATGCGCATAAAATAAAAATTATTATCAATCGGAAATGTCTATTGATTAAGTTTTTGGCCAGTTAACTTTTGAGGTTCAATTTTAGATTCAAAAATAATTATTTATCATTGGATGATTACCGGTAGGGTAAGTGGAGGAGAGATGGACCACATTTTAATCACCCAAATATAACTCTTTATTTATGAATGTTATATGAATGCAAAAATAATGGTTAGAATGAATATTCTTTAAGAATCATTTTTGTTACATAAACATAACTAATTATCTATCGCATTTGATAAAAAAAAATTAAAAACTACAACTCTGCGAAAGTCCATCTCTCCTCTACATTGTAGGAGAGACGGACCATGCCTACCAGGAGAGATGGACAACCATTTATTTATCTCTATTTTTCCTTGGCACTGTGTTTGCCACACAAGACACAGACATTTAAGAAGGATGTACACCCCTCTTACAGTCGTCGATCACATATGAAGCACTCAATGCAATCATCATTTTTTTTTGTCTTGTGATCTTCATTACAGTCAGCACTAATTTTCATAGTCTTCTAGTTCATCTTCAGTTTCTTCGTCGTCATTAAAAACACCTTCTTCGTCTTCTTCTCCTAAATCGGTGTCAAAAGAGGCCAATAGTTTGCAATTCTTTTCTGCTTTACAAGTGTTTTCTTCCCATTCTCTTCTTCTGAATTTTTTTTGAACTCTTTTTTGGATTGGATCATTTACATTTTTTTCCAAATTGCCGCTTAGTTTGTTCACGAGAAGCGTCCAATTTCACGAAACGGTTGCACGCATTATAATAATGCGTCTTTAGGGATTTAAAAAACGCACGATTCAACGTATGTTAATAATGTGTAGTATGTGGCGGCAAACACAGCAAAATATTATCATTATGGTCAGCGTATCACTGCTCCAATTACTTCTTGCAAATTTCCCTCAGTCCAATGGCCTCTGGGATGAGCAACTTGTTTTCTTTTATATTCATTAGGCACCTCAGCAAACTGAGAAATAATGTCACATAATGGACCGTCTAGCCTACACACATACGGTCCATCTGTCCTCAGCTGAGAGGAGAGAAGGGCCACTGTATATTTACCACATGTAAAGTTAGATAAACTATTTATTAGGTTAGGGGAGACCGGGGCAGGTTGTAACATTTTTTGCTTTATCGTCATTTATGCGAAAACTATTTGTATAAGATATGTGTTTTTTGGTCATTATATTTACTAAACCTTTGCGAAGGTTATAAGGGTTTTTAATTTGGACGTAATATAATACTTTTTTAGATATATTGAAAATAAGTGAGGCCGAATTTTGTTACAATTTACCCCACCCCAGGGGTAAGTTGTACCATCGCTGGGGTAAGTAGTAACACTATATTCTACCTTGAAAAAATAGCTATGATTATAATTTTAAAGCAAGAATCTATGAAAAACTTGCTAAATGGGAAATATATAAATAAAAATACACTCCAATACAAAAACTATTTATTTTAAATGGTAAAGCATGCAAAGGTAGATATTGATATCTAATTTAAGAAAACCTCGAAGAATACATTACAACAAGTTGTAACAAAATAATTTCAAAACCGTAATTTCAACAAAATAAATAATAACTTCCTAATAGTTAACAGAAAACATAACTAAAATAAACATTTAGATATCCCAAAAGTGAAACTTATGAAGATATTGAGTCAGTCTTCATCTGAATCACAATGATGACATATGTAAATTGCATCCCCAGGAGTACATTCTTCATGTGCCCACTGTTTACAAGTTATACATTGGGTCCAAGTTTCTCCAGCTCTACTTCTGGAAAAACTTTCGCAGCAAACAATACAAATGACATCGTCCTCACCAGATTCATCATCGGACGACTCCTGTAGGACTTTTCTTTTTGCTCTTTTTACCCTTGATGTAGGTGCTTTTCCTTTTTTAAGGAGTTTTGCTCTCGCTTCAGATTTTAATGCTTGCAGTTCTGGTGTATCGGTTAAAACAGCAGACTTTCGCTTTTTTCGGCCCCTAGTTGTTTGTTTTTTTGGCGCAGCCTTCGGAAGGGGGCGGACGGCTACTGGGGAAAAGTTGAGTGTCGTTGCTCGATTAGGCGGCAAACCACTGGAGGTAGATGGTAAGTCTAAGTCTTCAACTACGGAACTAGCATGGTCAAATGAATTGTGGGTGTCCATTGATGAATTAGCTGGTGTTTTATCACTACTGATGCTACTGATCTGACTGATTCATTATTTAAAGCTCTATTTATGGTTTCCTCCATATATTCTTTGGGTGTCTCGCCCCTATTAGTCTTTTTCTTATAGGTACTCATGCTAAAACTAATTAAAAAATATTTTATTTTACTATTAAATTGGCCGGGGTAAGTTGTAACATGCTACAATTTGCCCCAAGGAAAATGTTACAACTTGCCCCATCGGTCACATTACTTATATTTTATTTTTTTTCGTCTAACTAATAGCGGTAACATTTTTTAAAAGCATGCATATGTAACTATATACATCAACAAACAACACACAAATGCAAGTTTAACAAATGCGACAACAGATAAAATGTTAATCAAGTTTGATTCCTACCTTTGAAGTTTGAGTCGATGTCACGAATTCACAAAACTGAACTTTTTTCGGAAACCGTGTGGCCTCAACCTTTGAATGTTGGTGGGCGACTGAGTTACAGAGAGATGTATTGGCATACGTTAGGCGGAAACCAGCGACTGGCGCAGATTGAAGATTTCGCTACTGTTGCAACTTACCCCGTGTTACAACCTGCCCCGGTCTCCCCTATACACATTCTTTAGGCAACTAATTATTTGAAACTTAAAAATATTTACTTTTTACTTACCCCACAATATCTTCACAAATCTAGTCACCTAAAACTTTCCGACCCGAAAATTTTGAAAAACTGGTAATTTTCATTTAGTTTTCGCTCTAACGCGTTCTAACCGATTACTATTGCATAACGTCCTCTAACGAAAGTTAACATCATCGACAAAGCGTCATCTGCTGAATAAATCTGGAATTATGTACAGTGGTCCGTCTCTCCTACCGGTCCAACTGTCCTCCACTTACCCTATAAATAAGAATATAAAATTCAAAAATCAATATGAGCTTTTGAGTCAATGATAGATGATAAATGCGTTTTCCAATAAGCTAATGTGTTTTTCAATGTTCCTCGTGATTGTAGAATATATATACCTATCATTTATCTGAAAATGTTATAGGAAATCTATATAAAATATTTATATCTTATTCAAACTAAGCTATTCATTCAGGATTATACAATGTGAGTCGTTCTAAAGAAATTTGATTGATTTTTTTATCAATATCAAAATTGTTAGGAGAAGCGGAGGAAAAAGTTAAAAATGTTACCTAATTTTAAGATCAAATTTAAAAATGGGTTGGAAACTGTTGTATATCGTCCCTCATGTATTACTAAAACTAATTCGATGTCAATATCAACATCTATTATATACGAGCATTGCTAATACTGCGTATTTATAACTGCACCCGACGCCTAGTGAATGTAACATAATCGCCCATCCAATCAACGTAATGTTTGAATCAATTTGCTTATTAGCTCATACTTAATGGATAAAATAAATTGTGCTCGCCGCCGATCGCCAAATCAGATGAAACATCCAATGGGATGAGGATGGTGAACTGATATCCTAGTTGGCCATTCCTACAGTATATTGACAGCGCCACCACACTGCATTGTTTTAGCGGTGAACAGACAAATGAATGCGGTTAACACGTTTGTCGGTTGTTACGTATTGATTTCACAAACCCGCGCGATGTTCTCGAATTACTGGCGCTTAATCATAGTGAGACCTGGTTTTAGCGATTGAAGCGACGCCATTCCATCAGCTATGTGTATCTAATTTTGACGCGTCTGTTTGTGTTTCAACCTTCCCGATTTGCGCCGTTTTCTTTTCTGGTTGCAGAAGACTTTTGTTAATAAATTTTTTTATACCAATACACTCGAACACAGTTTCCGTTGAACAAAACAAAGTTCACGTTAAAAATCAATGATTACTATACTTCAAAAAGACATTTCTAGATTTTCAATTGAATATTTTCAGCTCAATAATTATTAAAGTATCAGGCGGGGTATTGAGGTCGATGGTGTGTATTCGTTAATCCCCAACAAAACATTTTTTTGTATAATCTTTATTTGAAAAGAATGCACTGAAAAAAGTAATCCTTTGTGAAGAAAGATAACTAGGTATATTATACGTTGTGGTAAAATGAGGCGCCAATCACTACATTTATTAAATATTACCACTACAAAATAGTATGATCCAAACGATAATAAATACTGAAGCTTAAAGCATCAAGCACTTTTCCTGTTTGGTTATTATTTACCACTACAAACAAGTAACTCCCACTGGTCGATTTGTTCTTAATTATCGGTGGCATGGAATACTACATAAAAAAATAAGGGTATTACCTAGCATTTATATGACAATGTACACTACTACCTTTGTATTTTTGTCCATAAATCTATGGTTATTATTTATCTGCACTGATATATCAGAGATTTTTGCAGGTTCATTATAACTTCACTAAATGTGTATTTCATACGTACTATGTTCTTTTTCGGAAACATCAGAACCAATTGTAATTATGTAATAAAAGTAAGACAATGTTTACAGGCTGGTTTATTAAACTTTAGTAATCAATAAACAGGGTGTTTGGAAATTAATTAATTCGATACTCTGAAGACCTGTTCCAAAGATTTAGAAGTTTCCTCGAAGTTCATAATTGTATACTTTAGTCAGTTGCTTTCTTCTTCAAGTTGTTCATCTACTATTTCTGAAAAATACAAAAGACTAAGTTTTTCACATAATTTTACACAAATAAGGTGTTGACTTATCTACATAGTTCTCTACAACAAAAGAAGTATGAAATAACTGGTAAAAAACAGTTCTCTCCACAAACTAATGGAGATAAGTACAAAATAGGTAATATAAAAACTACCTAATGGTAATATTCTATGGAAATTATAAGCAGCTGAGTATATTAGGGATTATAGGAGTACTTTTGGGACATTTGCAGGGAAATTATCGCTTTTCAATAATATGCAGTTAGTTATAAATTTAATATGGAAAAATGTAAGTCATATGGGTATATACTTTCATCTATCTAGTTGATTAGGTTAATCAAATTTCAAAAAATTAGGAAATACCCATTATTTCAGATAAATCTACATGCAATTATAAATTCTGCCTTTAAGTAGATATTGAAACCATTAGTGCCATTCCAAATTCGCTATGAAACAGAGTATGACTAACCGTTGATTACAGGTATTAAAATATCCAAATTCCACTGAATCAGTAAGCTTTCTATTCTAGGTATCAATTCGTAAACATTGGACTTCAACTTGGAACAGTAGTGCAAAATTAAAATAATGAGAATGGGCGCACAAATCACGAACGGCAATACGGAAAACAATAATGATAAAAATGGCGACACATCGGAAGCTACTATCTACTCTTTGTTGTGGTAAATCTTGACATCACAGGAAGTAATCTCATAGGTGCTATCATTTGTAGTGGTAAATAGAACTATTAAATGAGTTATATTCACCATGAACGTAATACCACTACAGGAAAGATATTTGATAATTACCTGTTATTGAACATTTCAACATTTGGATGTGGTATGCAATAGATTTGTCGTGATATTGAGCACTCATAAAAGTAGAATCACTGGCATGTTAATTGTTCAATGAAACTAAATCGACATAACCATTCATTTAGTAAACAGAAAATCTTTTCTTTTTCTCAGTGTGTAATTCAAAACAAATTAGGTAGCTACTAGCATTTATCTGGAGAAATAATCATAGCGTAATGACAGTAACTATGGTTTCAAGTTGTTATTTTTCAATAAGCAAATAATAATAATAATAATAATAATTTTGCGATTCACGCATAAAAATGTCCGATATACCTAGTAGGAAATACCAATCTCCCCCAAGATATTTTAGTGAGAGCTGCTAAAGCTGTTGATGCGCTTTATGCTAGAAAAAACTAGGGGAGATTGATTTTATCTTCTAATACTTCGGAGACTTTTATGCGTGAATCGCAAAATTATGTGCTGTATATGTTTACACAAAATAAATTTTCTAGGCTCTAGTGCGTTATTTCAGAAAAATAATTATTCGTATTTAACTTATTATGTTAACATATTTATGTTGTCTTTTAAGTCTTATAATAATTTCTTTTTGGTAACGAATTATAGTTTGAATCAATAAGGTTATGTGGCAAGAAGAGCAAATATTCAAATTAAATATGATAGTCAATTAGATGCTTATGGAAAGTTTCTCAATTCAAGGAATGAAGTTTTATTCTCTAATTGATTGGATAACGATGTATAACACGAAAAGTGTTACTCACACTGAAATACTGCTCGAAATCAACGAAGTATTATGAGAATTCAATGAAGTTGCTCTTCAGCTTTAACGATGGAAGCATGTACTTCAGATGTTTCAATTCCTGCTGAAAATGCCTGTAATGCCTTATCAATCAATATGTCACTCGATTGACCTTTGTAATGATGAAAGTTTCAACAAATATTACACAAAATTGTCTTTATATTCAAACACAAAATGCTGGAGTATTTTTAGAATTCTGTTCCATATACGTGCCTGTAAACTATAATATATTCTCACTCCTTAGGTAGGTACTCCACATAATACAGTCGAGAGCAATTGGTTGAATCTGATCAAATCTCTCAGACAATCTATAAAAGTGGTGGACGTGTGTACTTATGTAGTGGAACTATTCTGAGAAAATCCATCGCATAGTATATTCTGTCCCATTCCTTGTGTAATCTATCAATCGAAAATAGTAGTAGTTCTTAACAGTCTCTCATATTCAATAATTGTCTAACCTACACTTTCTCAACTTCAATTTACATTTGAGATAAACAATTGTTACCGGAGGAGTTATAGCCTATTTTGACAAATAAGTTAGAAAATAAAATTGGAAATAACATGGAGAAAAGAAATGGAAATACGAAAACGTAAAAACTAAAATAACCAGATTTATTTTCTAAATCGGCAAAAGTTGTTTATTTTTGCGGATTTGCAGTAACCCTCTTAGTGAAATGCTTGAAAACTTATTTTGACATTGTTAGTCTGAATTCATTTTGATTGATTGGGAAATTCATCTCGGACTGTTTGTGGAGAACATTTTTTATCCATTAGATGGCGAAATAGAAAAAATTAGCTTGAACGCCTTGAATGATGCAAAAGTAGACTGGAAATCTTTAGGGACAGGCGATACTCATGAAAGTGTACAATATACCTCAAACTATCAAGCAGATGAGACAAATTTTGGTTTTGGAGTTTTATTGGTGATGAGTAGGTTGCACACAAAAATATCGAGAATAATTTCAATTTAGAAGGAATATCGCTGTTCATTGAATATTTTTCTGAAGAACTCTTTATGAAACAACTTTATGCTCGTTTTACACAATGAAAATCATCCACGGTATGAAATAAACCTTCAACTTTTAAAACACATTGAACTTCTATCTCATTTCAGATTAAGCTCTGATTAGCTATTGAGAGTGCCAAAATGAAAGAAGCACCAATTAAAACTCATTCTTTTCACAAACTTCTGTGATAATACTACTAAAAAATTATTGCGCTGTCCAATTTTGTTGAGATTTTTTTTTTCGGTGCTGGACGTATGTGATCTCTAGTAAGATCTTATACCACTTATGAATCATGTCCTGATGAATTTGAGGTTAAATTACGATAACTCTTGAATACTACACAGCGTATATAACACAGACCAATTTCTGTCATGGAGGTTTTCTGAAAATTATAGAAAAATCATCTTTTATAAATACCTAAATATAATAAATTAAAGGAACTTCTGTACGGTTTTCTGAAAAGCAGCAGCACTTTCAATTTCGATTACGTTAAAATGAAGGCAAAGTCGTTGCTGCAATTTCTGCTGATATCAAAAACGTGAACGATGTGATATCATTCGGTATTTTCCTCAATAAGATTAAATCAATATGGTGTAATGGTGTTCAATACGATTCAAATCATACTTGACAAAACGCGAGCAATATATAATTGTATTCAATAGACTAAAGAGTGAATGATCTTCGAGTTATTATGGATTACCACAGGGATCTATTTTGAGCCCAGTTTTATACTTCCTGTATGTGGTTTACTTGAAATATTCTGGAATAAGTGCTACCCATTTTTCCTTTTGCTAATGACACTGTTCTACTCTATACGGGGAGTGGTACAGATTAATTGAATCAATTACTATTTGATGAACTCAAAAAGTGTTCAAATTGGCTGCTTTATAATAGACCTAGGATAATAATAGATTTAACAATATACTGGATTTTCAAAAAGATGAATAAAAACGTCGAAGAGCTCTATTTGCTTGTAGACGATAAAAGCTTAAAAAAAGTTTAGAAGATGATCTCTGGGAAGAGTAGTCTTGAATTGAAAGATATATACTGATCTCATTTCAGTCAAAATGCTCAAGATGTTCCCAGCATTATACAAACTCATAGATTAGACGACAATGAACACAAAGTTCAATGTATATAACGCATTCTCATTCAGGTGAGATATCTGTTGCTGCGTGCACAAAATGAAAATAATTGCAAAGCAATGCAAATTTTGCAGAGCAAACTTATCGGAGCTTTATATTAGCATGGCAAACTAGCAAGTACCTAAGAAACAAATATCTACAGATCTTCATAAATATGATTTGGTAACACTAAGGGAGAGATGGAAACTCATATACAAGATTATTATGAAGGAGCAGAAATATATCATAGAAATCTGGTTTTTGAAAGAAATACATCTATTCAATACTAGCAAATTATGTAGTCCTTATCAGACAAGCGTGAGAACAGAGTATGGCCTAAAGAATCTAATCCCAAGAGCATTTTCGAGATATGATCAGCTTCCTAACTCGATTAAACAATCAGATAATTTGGAACAACCAGTAGACGTTGATACATATGTAAAATGAATGATTATACCTTTAGCATTATTGGTATATTATTCTTTTGCTCTATCTGTAATTGATTCTCATTTTTCTGATAATATTATTTATATCTCTTTCTGATATGATTATTTCATATCTTCCATTCACGTAGGTAGGAAATTAATTTGATCTAGTGCTAATCAAGTAATGTTTGAAGGCAGGGATAAAATGCGTAAAATATATAGAAGTCAAAAATTGATATTTAATAAAAATTACCTATAGCACTTCCTCTTGCCAAAACATCCTATTCTATGGCGATTACCACTTTTCTAGAAGAATATTGAAGCTGCAAAGAATTTTTCAATTGAAAACGATGGAATCGTAAAACAAACTGCTGTTGCATATTTGGATGATCTATAGCGTTGTAATAGTAACTCGTGGGATAAGTTGCTTATACTATTGATGACTGATGAATAGCTTATGACAAATAAAAGTTGAATTGTCAAAAATGAGCACTATTGACAATTTAACTTACTTTGTGATAATCGGGTCATATTATATATATATATATATATATATATATATATATATATATATATATATATATATATATATATATATATATATATATATTATATATATTATATATATATATATATATGTATATATATATATATATATATATATATATATATATATATATATATATATATATATAAATAAACACTTTTGAGTGACCTTGAGATGCAGAAATAAGAATTATATGAATATAAGAAATACATCATCAGATTATTGAACAAATTTACTAATAATGCAAAGTAAATTGATTATGACGTATCGTTCGTCGAAATTCTATTCATAACACGATATAACTTGCAGCATGAAAAGAGAAGGGAAGCAGGAAAATAACATACAATAACAACACTTGTATTGAAGAAGGCTGAGACCACCAACAACAAGAAAATTAATAAACCCGCCAAACTTTCCCAGTAGGCTGGAAATTCGAACCTATAACCAAACGTAGGGGAAATTTCGAGGGAGCTTCAGACCAAAAAGATGGAAATGTAGAGAATGAACACAACAGTGGCGCCGTCACGCAAAATGCAAATTTAACTTAATGTTAACTGATCTATATTCTGTGATCAATATAGACTTCTATTTGTGATTTTCAATTAATTTTCTTCTAATTAATAATTTGACCTTAGTAACAAAGTGATTTTTGAGTACAACATACAAAAAAATTTAAGTATTGCATAAATTGACACTTCTTCTGGACTTGAAAAATATTGAACCTTTTTATAAGATGTTTTTTATTTATTTATTTTCGGGAATATTTATAGCTCTTGACCATCTTTCTAAAATAGAAAATAAGACGCTTCTACAACTAGGTGTCATATTATCTCAGTTTGAGTGAATTCTGCTCTAGGTAATACTAATGATCAATATTGTATTTAAAGAATAGCCACAGCTTTCGATTAAGATCATGTGTCGTATAACGAATAAGCAGTAATCATTGAACGAAAAAAAAAATTGGTAAGATTTGTCCTCTTTACTACAGTTACGAAGAGTGCTGATAATTTGATTTTTTTAACGTCCTTAATAGTTTTGATTGATTACTTATAATCGGTCGGTAATAACAAATTTGACGATGACAATGATATTTTCCAGAACTGATTATCATATATGTTTTTAAAAGAATGTGAACGTTAACCAGCTCAATGTTCTGTTGTTTGATGAACGTAGATACTTTTTATTGTAACCTCAAGTTGGCAAGTATTTTATAACTTTTCTAATTACCATATGATTGAAAGCTCTCTAAAATTCTAGGCGTGTTTCAGAATTTACATAGTGTGATAAGCAATGAAATAATATAATAAGCTTCCAATATTTATATATATATATATATATATATATATATATATATATATATATATATATATATATATATATATATATATATATATATATATATATTATATGTAT
This sequence comes from Cynegetis impunctata, assembly GCA_030704885.1. Classification (NCBI taxonomy): domain Eukaryota; kingdom Metazoa; phylum Arthropoda; class Insecta; order Coleoptera; family Coccinellidae; genus Cynegetis; species Cynegetis impunctata. Next base: position 118,694 of record JARQZK010004465.1, on the reverse strand, counting down.
ATATTTATATATATATATATATATATATATATATATATATATATAGATATATGTATATATTTATATATATATATATATATATATTTATATATATATATATATATATATATATATATATATATATATATATATATATATATAGATATATGTATATATTTATATATATATATATATATATATATATATATATATTATATATATATATATATATATATATATATATATATATTTATATATATATATATATATATATATATATAGGGGTCGCCAAATGACGGACCGCCGATCGATTTTTTGTGCGGACCGCGATAACCTAGCAACTTGCATTTCACAGTACGTAATTTAATAAAAATGTATGCCGTTATTACATTTCCTTATATACATATAATAAATATGATGACCATTTCATTTCTCAAAACGGACTCCGAGCGAAAATAATTGGTGACCCCTGATATATCATATATATATATATATATATATATATATATATATATATATATATATATATATATATATATATCTGCCAAATTGTATTTGACATATGGAATCAATATCTTAATGCAGTATGCCTGAAAAATTTCACATTTAGAGGCATTTCCAAGTATTTAGCTTCTAAAGAGTTTATTTCCCATTCGCTTGACATCTCTACGCCCCTGCGTGGGCGGGGAGAAAGGGAAAACTCCCGAAAGTGATACGCCATGACGGGAATAACGGCGGGACATGTAATTAACAGTCTTAACGTAATTACCTCTGGGCTCGTTATCAAGCCGTGAACTTTGTAATTAATCCTTTGGTTTTGCTTCTACTGATTTAAGCAGATGTATTAATTATGAGAAGGAGCGGGTGCAGAGGGAACTACCCCCGAGGAGTTCCGCATACTTTCTCTCAACTGAATCATTTAAACAATCAGTTTGTCTTAATTGCGGACTTTATTATCTTATCCCTTTTACGGTTGAATGTGCTTCATTTCAAGCAGAGAGGTTTAGAGTTTCCGAAAATGGCTACTAAAGTTTCTCATCATTGCGTAGAACAGACATTTTGTGACTTTCGTTTCAGAATATTCCATTTACCCTTTTGATTTAAAAGAACAAATCTCGATTATAGTAGTAGGTACGTAATGAAAATTTTTTCTCCATGTATCTAATTTCTCAATAAAAGGTTAGTGAGTTCTCTTTGGGGTATTTTGCTTTTGAAGAAAATATTCCTTTGAATGAGAAATAATGCTGTAGTACCTAAATACTGCAGCATTAAAAACTTTCGTTTTCGAAAAAAAACTTCTATTGCTACTTTTCAACCTGGCAAGTTATTATTGGACAGAAAACTACCAAACTACTTTGGCACGGGGGGTACCTTTGGCAGTTATTCGTTTTGTTTTTTTGAAAATTATTTTTTACCCCTTTTATTTTTCGCGGTTTTTTCAGGTTTCTTTCTTTATAACATGTTTAAACTATTAGAGAAATGCCGCGCCACTACATTAAGAAATTGAGGGCCGTACATACGGTAACTACACCCCGCAGCAATTAGAACAAACTTCAGGTGCCCTAAGAGGAGGGGTGTCTCAAGCCCAGGCGAGTCGCCGATTCAAAATCTCCCTTGGAACCCTCCAAAATAAGTTGGTAGGAAGGCACACCAATAGGTCATCCGATTGTATTTACCCAAGAGGAAGAGCAGTTATTGAAACACACTTTGACGACGGTCAGCAAGTAATGCTTTCCACTAACAAAGGTAAAGATCAAACCCTACCAAAAAATCCAGCTATCGAAATGGAAGAAGTTTTACCTAACCAACAAGATGAGGGGAAAAAGACTGGGAAATCAGCAATGAAGAAAACCGAACTAATAGTGTCATCTGAACCACAACCAGGACCATCCGGTATTAAACGTCTTACCAGAACAAATGACAAAAAATCAAAAGATCGATGTTCTATTTGCTATGCAGACTGGTCAAAATATGCAGGACCTGATTGGATTGCATGTGTACAATGCAATTATTGGGTTTGTGGTATTTGTAATGAGGGAAGCATGGATCGCTATTACACCTCCTCAAATTGCGAGGAAATGGATTCCATAAAAGATAGACATTATAATCCCTCAGAATAATTAGCTTCCAGATATTAAACATGTTACGATTATTTTCCACAGGGTCAGTGTTAATTTTTTGTTTTTGTTGCTTTATCTGTATGTTGTTTTAGGCAAAAGTTTATTAGTTTTGAATAAAAATGACATTTTTGTACAAAAACCTTATTTTAATAAAGCTAAGTTATGGTATTTTTTAAGAAAAATGGTCAAAATCCAAATTTAAATTGAAAACGGTGCCACAGAAGACCTTAAAAGCAGTCTACTTTCATATTTTAAGCGTAATAAATATCATGCCAAAGTTACCCCAATCGTTTGCCCACTTTGGCAGCCTTTCAACAATGTTTTTTCTTAGTTACCTCTCAATATTTTCTATTCAAATATTCTGCATTTACAGCCTTATTGATTTTTGTTACAATGAGATTTTTTCTTGTGGATTATTGGCGAAGGTTTTAGATTTATTGTCAAATATCTCCCGAAATCTGCCAAAGTAACCTCGTTTTACATCAGTACTCAATATTCAAAAAAATATTTTAAACACTAAATAGCTGAATAAGCACTCATATACTCGTATCTAAATAAACGATAGCTATTATTGCTTTTTTTTGACTCAATACTACCACCGGAGCAAAAATTGTATATTATGTTATAAGAAGTGGAGAATCAATAGAAAGTGAAATTCCTTTGAAATTACACTCAAAAATATAATGAACACTTTTTCGATGTAATAGCTTAATTTTTAATTACCCACATATTCAAGCTATTAACATTTAATATTTCTTTCATTTCAGGTAAGGATCATAACTCAGACGAAGAAGATGACATGCAAAGTGACATCAGTGAAGATCCTAAAGACCCAAATACTAAGAAGCAAAAAAGCGATTCAAAATCCCAAACCGCAGGGAAACCTAGACGGGCAAGAACAGCATTTACATATGAACAATTAGTTGCGTTAGAGAATAAATTCAAGACCACCAGATATCTAAGTGTTTGTGAGAGACTCAATCTGGCACTAAGTTTAAGCCTAACCGAAACTCAAGTCAAAATATGGTTCCAGAATCGAAGAACCAAGTGGAAAAAACAAAACCCTGGGATGGACGTTAATTCGCCCACTGTACCTCCGCCTGGCGTAGGTGCCGGAAATGGATTTCCTAGTTTTCCTGGTCATCATACGCATTCTGGGTTGCTGTATTCCCATCACGTCCCATATGGTTATCCACTTCAAGCAACTGGCTCGGGAAGTTACGCGCCATACTTTCATTTAGCTAATCACAGTCACAATTTAGGATCTTGAAATTTACATCGATTGTAGAGATCTGTTGGTTTAAAGAACAACTATTCCTGACAAAAATGTTGATTTCATCGTAGAGACGCAAAAACAATTTCTGTTCATCGATGAATCTCTGTACTAACTTGATAGATCACCTCTAAGAACAAATTTTTTCTGTAAATATAGAAATATTATCACTTATTACTGTGATATTATTTCTGTGTTCTACTTTACATATTGTAGAATATTTGCAATTGTTCCAGTACCGTAATTCATTAGTTTTGGCATTAAAACTTCATTGGAAACTATTATATCATAAATATTATTGATTACTTTTTGCACAAAATATTATTCGATATTGAGTTTTATGTCAATTTTATAGCTTCAATCTTTTAGTTTTGCTACAGATAGTATATATATATATATATATATATATATATATATATATATATATATATATATATATATGTACCTATATATATATATATATACATATATATATATATATATATATATATATATATATATATATATATATTTTATATATATATATATATATATATATATATATATTTTATATATATATATATATATATATATATATATATATATATATATATATATAAATACATATATATCTATATTATATATATAAATATATATATATATATATAATAATATATATATATATATATATATAATATATTTATATATATATATATATATATATATATATATATATATAAAATTCTATATACTTACCTATAATATAAATCTGTTTAATATTTGTGAATAGTTATCTCGAATTTTCGGATTTAACAATTAATTCGAAGAAAATGAATAATTTTCTCATGAATTTAATGACGTTGCTTTATATGTAACTATTTAATTTCTTGAAAAATTTAAAAAAGATGAATATAAAGTGATGCTTCAACATTAATAATAAATAGTTTAAGCTGCATTATATATAAATTTTTTTTTTTCGCAATGTAACGACATAATGGGTACTATGAAATCTTTCCATGAATAATAACATCTATTATAGCAAGAAACCCAAGAACAAATATTCAAATTATATGTTAATATATATATATATATTATATATATATATATATGTATATGTTTATATATATATATATATATATATTCATATATTTATATATTCAGATATGTATATATTTATATATATATTTATATATTTATATTAATATATATATATATATATATATATATATATATATATATATATATATATATAGATATATATATATATATATATATATATATATATATATTAATTCACGAATTTATTGGCTGTTATAGGTGTGTATTGAAATTGAAATAAAACAAAATAGTTTGAAAGTTTCGGAGGTCTTTCCTCCTTCTTCAGCATTAAAAGAATTTATAATAAATTTGTAATAAAAACAAATAATTCATTGACACGACAGTAATGAGGACAACACCGACATTGACATACGACCGAGAAAAGTCACAAGACTTTGAAACGGCAGTTTGTTATTTGAATGAATGTTATTTTATTATATTTTTCGTAATCCCATACTGTTATTTTGATTTAACGGTATTCAGATGACAATTTAAAAGTCAGTGTTAACGGCCGGCGGCCGTAAAGAAATCACTTGTTCAAATATTTATTTCAAATCATCATTCTGGTTACAATAACAATTATAATAAAACTAACTATTCATTTATTTGAAAAGTAATTTGACAATTGCTATTATTTGAAATGTCTATCTTATTGATTAGAGATTTACCATCTATAGCAACAGTTTTTGAACTTGTTGTCGGTGAAGCCTCATTATTATGAAAAAGTTGTCTCGTTATCTTCATTCTCTTCGAAACTGAATTTTCAATATACGACTCCGCCACCGCAGAGGAGTCCCTTTTACCGATAGTAGATCGCCACCATTTTTTACAAGCATGGTAGCCGAGGATCTGCGAAACGAGTGCCCTGTGACAAAATTTTTGATTTCTTTGGGTTGTATCCATCAGACTTTCGTCTCAAGAATAAAAATAATTTTCCAAATCTGAAAATACATTTCTGTTGATAATACTCTAATATGGTGCAATATTTAAAATAACTAACCTTGAAATTTGTTTGTTTTCATAAACTCTCAAAGCAAGTTTCAACATTGAAATCTTCGTCCACAGCGAGTTGGGAGAATAAACCTTCGATTTTCCTTCGCATAGGCTAATAAAACATCCTTATTAACCACCTTTACATTCTTGCTATTACGTCAATTTTCAAAATTTTCATATTCTTTTTTATACCGCTGTTGAGTTATTGCCGGCAGTAAATCAACACTCGCTGCACATGATTCTTCCAATATTTCAAAAGGAATTTCATTTTGTTCCTCAATTTCATCCATAGTCGTCGTTACAGCGAACTTGCGAACCTAAAAACTGACGTTGTTTATAAAATTGCCAAACAGTTCCATGACAACAGAGTGCACGACGTTGGGATTTTCTTTCAGAATTACGAGGTACGGAGTTTGTTTTTTCTTCGGAATCAAAATGTTATCTTCCAACGGAATTACGAAAAGTCTTTAACGACACACGGCCGATACGCAAATAACGGATTCGGTTAGTTATAATCCTCGGCTGCGCCTCGGATTACAATATCCAACCTCTTCCGTTATTTGCTACATATCGGCCTTGTTACGTTAATAACTAAAACGTAGAGATAAAGGTATTGTAGACAGTTATTTCCGAAGAAGTGTTGTACTACTTATTTGTTTTTATTACAGACAATATATAGATTCTTTTAATGCTGAAGAAGGAGGAAAGACTTCCGAAACGTCCAAATTATTTTGTTTTATTTCATTTTCAAC